>CANSTN010010469.1:0-12308 GCA_947644855.1 Beta macrorhiza | reverse complement strand
TGTGTTTTGGTACTTTATGCTTGTATAGAGAGAGGGGGAGGGGGAGAGGGAGATGGAGAGGGAGAGGGAGAGGGAGAGGGAGAGGGAGAGGGAAATGGAGATGGAGATGGAAATGGAGATGGAGATGGGGGGAGGGGGGGAATGGGAGAGAGGGTGATGGATATGGAGATGGAGATGGAGATGGGGGAGGGAGATGGAGATGGAGATGGAGAGGGGGGAGGGAGATGGAGATGGAGATGGAGATGGAGAGGGGGGAGGGGGAGAGGGAGATGGAGATGGGGGGAGGGGGAGGGGGAGGGGGAGGGGGAGAGGGAGATGGAGAGGGGCGGAGGGGGATAGGGGGAGAGATGGATATGGAGATGAATGGAGGGAGGGGGGGAGAGAGAGGAGAAAATTAGGGCGTTGGAGGAGCATGTTTAATATCCATTGTATTATATGATACAATTCCGCTCTTCTTTTGAGGAAGAGAGAGAGCGAGTTTGAGACAGTTTCCGAAAAATGGAAGCATTTCACTTAATGAAAGTGGGGGAGTAAGGACTTGTAGGAGAATATTTTATTCATTTGAGTTTTTTTTGGGAAAAAATGATGGTAATACGAGGGAAGGGGAGAATTAGTGAGAAGGATGGAGAAAATTATAGAAGAGGGAAGATGAGCAGATGAGAGTTCAGGAGAAGATATGAAGTGTTAGAAGGAAAAATAAGAATATCAAAATGAGAAAGAAAGAATCGAGTTTGGAGAGAAGAGTGGAGTTGTTCGACCTTGTTTCTTATTAAATTAATGATTAATAGAAAAATACAGGAATAATTACAGTTGGTAAAACCACTTAACTAAAAGAGTAATTACGTGAACGCCATTATGATATATGAGAGATTGATGAGTGATGTGTATATTAAGCTGAGTAACGCATAAATTAATGTTGAAGAAGCAGATAACGAGAACAAAACTTGCATTGTAAGCTTGGAATGGTATAGGTTATAGTGGACGTTAATTTTTTTCCTTTTTGACGTCTTTAATTCAAAACTGAACATGAAAATTTTTGTTGCAATGAAAAGCCTCGTCCTTGGAATGTCTATAATGATTTATATTGTTGTGCTTGCTATTTAATTAATCTTACATGAATTTGCAGTTCTCAAGGAAGCTATTTTTTAATTTACTTTTGATATGGACTTTCGTAGAGATTAGAGTTGTGAAGAAATGGTTGTACGTCAGTCTTAAAGTAGCAATATTCTTGGAAAGACTAACCACATGTAGCAGCATTTAGCTTTTACAATAACTGAAATCTTCTGATCTCCTATGTAAATAAAATAACGCACATATCTTTCTATGTCATTAACCAATTATCTTCGGTCATATACATTATGTGTGGTAAAACTGATGATTAATTTGAAATATACAATAAGGCCAAAAGCGTGTTAATTTCTTATCTTGTATAGTTATGTTAGTTAACTAATTGTCAACCATTTCTTCTTTATGTAAGATATCTATCTCATTCAAAGACGAGCCTTTAGTGAAAGCTAATGATCTCACAAATACAGACTACAATTACGTATTATTACATTATACTTATAACTTGTCAGAAACACAAAACCAAAATTACGTTATCACGATTTTTATGCCTTTAGATTAATACTAATTAAAACGCGTGCGGGCCAACAACTATACAAGAAAAGGTACATATCTAATAACCTATAATTTTAAAAAGGTGCATAACGTTTGCTTAAATAGCCTTTTTCCTGGAAATTCTGGGTCCATCACAAAAAAAGAGTTGCTACCCTTTCAGGCTAGCCTACTCCAATGGGTCATTAGTATGTCTGAGAAAAAGTAGTGCACCTTAAATTAGCTCTTCTGAAAAGCAATTTTGACAGTAAAGTACTTAATTAAGGAATGTTTGCTGCAAATTGCAGAAAATTCTACATCTTATGCATTCCCTTAATATTTTGAATTAATATATCTACCCATAGTCCCATACTTTAAACCCTAGGTAAATCTAACTACATAGTTCTAGAAATAACAACATAGGCTACAAACATCAGCTAACGTGTTCTCTCGTTTTCCTCTCTGACTTTTGGCCAGGAATGAAGGAGGGTACTAACAAAGGAAATCAATGAACACCGAATAAACTCCACCTCCAGAACTCTGATATCATCAATTCATCATCAAGTTTAAAGATCGATCTTTAGCTTAAAGATCGGAAGTGGTACGAGCTGGTAAAATGAGGGGGAGAAGCACGGGTTCAGTAGTTTTTGCTTTTTCAATAACAATAACATGGCATGCACTGGATTAATTACTCTTTTTGAAAATAAGAAACTTAAATTAGAGTAGGGTGCATTCTCTTCTGAACTAAATTCATTCAAACTTATTGTAACTTATAACTATATTTTTCCTGAAACTTATTTTTTTGAGGTAAAGGGAACGCACCCGAATACGTGTCCAAGTGGCCCTTCATCAAGCACATCAAAGTGATATTATCCTTGAATACTAATCTCAACAAGCAAAGCTGCCTTGAAAGAACTGAAGACAATGACCATTATGCTTCTTTGTTCCATGATACCACCCATATATTCTAACCTATTTTACTCAAACTCAATATGTGCGTCGGACATGCGTACGTGTGTCGGAATGCTGATAGCTTGAGATCTGAGATCCACTCTCCAGGAACTAGCAATGAAATAGTTGGGGTATCAAAATCATCCATTCTACCGCCCCAATGTCTTAATAATCAATTTGGAAAAATTACTTCTGATGAAATGCATAATGACTCTGGAGGCAACTTTGGGTATCAAAGACCAGTTGAGGATAAGATGGATTTAAGATGCTCACTACCCTGTGATATTCAAGACATACAGGAAACTAATGATGTTCGAAATAATTTGGAGGTTGGAAGTTCCTTTACTTACGAAGGAAAAGAAAGCACAATTTTCTATTACCTCTAGGGGTGTAAGTGGATTGGACTGGATTGGACTTTGCCAAATCCAAATACAGTTTAAAGTTTTTTGGACTCGAGAAATTTAGTCCAAGTCCGATCCAAATATTTTTTGAGTCCAGTCCTGTCCAGTCCAGTCCGATAATTTTTTCTTGAGTCTGAATCCAGTCCGATTATTATACTTGCTTCGTTTATTTTTACATGTTACACTTTCACTTTTCACGCATGCCAATGCAAAATTTTGAAGACATATATCTCTAATTTTGTATTTGTAAAAATTATAAAAAGTACACATAAAAAAATACATATTAAGACGAATCTAAGATCCCACATGACTATATTTTTATTCACGTATAAATCACAAACGTTGGTCAAAGTGAAATTTGTGAATAGTGAAAATGTCAAAATGTAACATGTAAAAAAAACGGAGGAAGTATTATTTTTTTCCCCGATTTAGATTCAATGATTTTCAACATTTTCTCATAATTGAATTTGAAAAATTAAGCTCATTATATCCATTCCAGAAGATGAGTCACATACATCTTTTATATTATATATATAAATATTAAATATATATACATTATATATAAAAATATATAATATATATATTATATATAAAAATATTTTTGGACTTGACTGGACTTATTGGACTCCAAAGGGATGAGTACAAATCCAGTCCGAAAATATTTGGACTCGAAAATTTGAGTCCGAGTCCAGTCCAGTCCAGTCCAGTCCAACAAGTTTGGATTGGACTGGATTGGAATCTGGACTTTTCCGCTTACACCCCTAATTACCTCTGTTAAATCACCATATACTTCCATATGTACGCATGATGAAGTTGGCCCATTGAGTCAAGGCGCGAAAGTGGAAGATTTTTGCGTGGATGACCTGTCACTTGACAACTGTGCTGAAACTGAAAAAGTCAGAGTTAGGCAAAGGAGACTGTGCAGACCTCCACATAGGTATCTTGATGGATCACCGTTGTTAAAGTCAAGACTTAATAGGGGAAAGAAACAGCCTACCAGCATGTTAAAGGGTGAAGATCTTGGAGTTGGCTCTCAGAATAAGCATGGCAGGAAGGGATAGGAAATAAAAGCGTCAAAGACTTAGGCAAGAAATTTGGTATGAACCTATGTAAATAAATGGTTGTACCTCAGTCTTAAAGTGGCAATATCTTAGAAAGACTAACTAGATGTAGCACTTAGCTTTTACAATAATCGAAATCTTCTAAACTCCTATGTAAATAAGATAAAACACATATATTTCTATTTCATTAACTTATTTTGATGGATCACTGTTTCATGCACCATTACAAAATAATTGGGTGACAAACTAATCATACCAAGGATTCACATTTATTGCAACTTTTGTCTTTTTTGTCTGCTTGTTTTTGGATTGTGCCTCTATTTGACACTTAGTTGATAATTAATAGTTGTTTTCAAGTAGCTGAGATAACAACAATTTGCATAAAAATGTTTGGTAACATTTAGCTAATATTGGATGATTGTTAATATTCCTCCATATGGTACTCCATTACTAACAGAAGATTGTGCATAATTAATTGAAGACGAAGATGGTGACGTCAGCATAGACCTACAAGGACGTGACCCTTATGACTAAAAGACAGAAATAGTACCAGCTGCCTTTTTACTATCTCAATCATGTAATCAGATAAGGGTGAGTCACCCATACTCTGTACTTAAAGTTATAAAAGCTTTAAGCATCTTTATTTACAACCGTTGGTATAAAAGCAAAAATAAGCAGTGTGAAAAGTAGTGAGTCACTACTTTACTTTTAATTAAAACCATTGCTTTAAAGCAACGTTTTAAAATGCGCTGCTTTTAGAAAAGCAGATTCCTTAGTTGCCAATATAAATAAACCATTCTGCATCAGTCTTAAGAATGAACCATTGTAAACACATCCAACACTCTTAATAATAATGCTCTCTTTTTAAATTCCTCTTTCTTATAGTTAAGTAGCTTAAGTAATTATTCATCCCAAAACACAAGCAACTCAAACACAACTTATATCCTAAAGGAGGTATTTTGGCCTTCAACTTTCGGATGCATAAAATGACTTTTAAAGATTCTTTCTTAATGGACGTTCATTTATAAATATTAGACTACTTGAAGTGGTACTCATATAGTCATATAGTTTCATCATTACTCCTAATAAAAAGAAAATTGTCATCAGTTTTTATTAAGAAATTTCAAGAATATGGTACATTTAACATGAGAATTTTACATAAGTTAATGCATCAAGACTAACAGTTATCCATTATTAAGATTAATTGAAGTGGTACTCATATAGTCATAGTTTCTTCTATTTTTTCCCCTTCTCTATAAGTTGTAATCTGTAGAGGTACGAGAACTTTCTTGCATCTGCCCGATGAAGTTCATCTTTCCTGAACTACATGTGTTGAACATCCAAGAGGGTAGAGTTGGCCATGGCCTCCCTATCCTTCAATTTTATGTTATCAATTTTTCTTTACATGAAATATAGGCCATCTATTTTCCTCGTAAAGGAATTGAGGAAGATTTTTTCCTCCTAATGAGATAGAGTTTCATCACCCTATCTTCATTTATTGTAGGAAAAATATCATGGATAAGTTAAGTTGATAGCAAATAAGTTAGATAAGTCATATGCAAGGCCAATATATTCATATAAGTTAAGGCCAATAGTTTTAGATAACTTTCGTTGAGAGCTAATAAGGAATACCCAAGTTCAAATTATAACTACAAAAAGTTGTAATAAGTTTAGACCGATTTAAATAGGTTAAGTTTACGACTAAGAAGTTCATAAAAGTTAAGTTTAAAGCTAATAAGTTCAATGCTTATTAGTGCAAATAAGGTGAAGAGAACACAATTTTAGTCCTTGGCTCTCGTTGCATTTTCAGCCCTCTATTTGCTGGTTTTAGTGACATAATGTGACTTTAGTAAGTGCGCACAAACATATATGAATATAATGTTGAGTATACTTTTGGCTTTCTGAATATAATTAATTGACTTTTGGAATTCAAATTGAAAACAGATTATACTGAGTTTGCAGAACTGCAAACAACTATATCGAGTGAAGCATAATAGCATTTTAGGTGTATTATCATAGAACATAGTGCAAAGCAAATCACTGTGAAATTCTCATGTTATAATATTTCCTTATGTGCAACTTTTAAGCCCGAATGTACTTCTTGTAATCAGTAAATATTTTTGTATCAATATAATAGATGGCAGTCATAAAAAGCGGTTTGTACACGAATTATGAAAAGGTAAAGGAGTAACGGAGACATAATGTGTAGTTATGGCGATCGAGTTAAACACGATTGAAGGGAAAAAGATGGTGGAAATTGAATGAAAATCATTATTCATAGAGAAGACCAGTTGCATAAATGCTAACAAGGTCTCTTATGATCATTATAATATAAGACTTAAGAGCTAGCATATGGGGATTTGTTTCTTATAGCTGGACTAGCTGCTACTTTCGCGTTGGTGATGCAAACTCGCTCACCTATTTCATGATTATTTAGATGTTCTTGGCATGGTTATTTACATCGAAGAATATTTACGAACCATTGTAACATGTTGACAACCTAGACACGTGAAAATTTGGTCCATGAAATTGGCATAATTTTGCCCCTAAAAAAATTGTCGCATCTTATGGACCAATATCTTTCGCTACTAGGTTAAGTTCTTGTAATATATATATACACACCAAGGGCGTTTTAGAGCTAATGTAATCTACTTAGCTTAGAGCATCACTACCAATGAACCCAAAAAAAAGGTTCATCATTCTCTCTCCTCATTTCTCTCTCCTCCACATCATTTTCACAAACCATTTCCAATTTCACTCTTAACCATGAACCCAAGAATAATGGTTCATCACTCTCTCTCATCCTTTTTTCCTACCCCACCACATTTTCTCTCTCTTCAAATAATTATCACAAGTTGTATTGATTTAATGTAAAACCAATTAACGCTAATTAATTCTAATTAGCTCTTATAATTATTAATTCATAATTAGTTATTTTTATTATATATTAATTATCGATGACTAATTAATTATCGTAATCTAATTAATTTTTTTTTTTGGAAATTAATTAATATTAGTTGACAAATAGTTAAAAAGATGCATAATGGGAAGAGAAATGATAATGGGAAGAGAAGAGAAAACTGAAATTGTGATAAAAGTATAGCAAAATTGGTGTCTATTTATAGAGAATGAAAAAATATGAATTTTGGTATTTTTTATTATTTTTTTTTGAGTTGTATTTTTTGAAATATTAACGTTACAAAATTTGTAACGTTAATAATTAAAGGGCGAATAGAAATAAGACAAGTGGCAGGAGGGGGAGTGGACAGCAGCGCGCGCCAGTGCCACGTCGGCACGCGTCAGCTGCTGCCCCAGATTTTGTCGTTTTCCGCGCAGCCCTTCCAATCCCAGCGCGACACGTGTCGGTTTATTTTTTTTTGCTGATTTCTTTCTCCTGCAACTCGCCAGCTCACCTCTCTTCTTTGCCATGAATTTATATCACGAACCATTCGGAATTCCGAATGGTTTTGCCTCGGTCCATGTGTCAACCATTTTCCCATTCATCATTAAGACAAATATTAATGGTTCAAGCTCATGAACCATTATTTTGTTCATCATTAACAATGTTCTTATGTTCTTAACTACCAAGTTATCGCCTTTGTTTTCCCGAAATGGATTATGCTAATGCCTAACATTAAGTTGTCTGCAATTACAACTAGTAACTATAAAAGGCTATGGTACTCGTCGCTCTAACATGGTTATGGATACTTAATTTCATTTCGGACCAAAATCATGGAAAAAATTCACAAAATATGAGAGTCGGACATATAGGCATCTACCTATGTCTGACATAGATACCTGAGTCCCAAGTAACATAGGATGAAGGAACTTGAGAAATTTGTAATAACTTCCACACAAAATCTGATTGTCAGTATCAGATTGTTCCTCATTGATCACACAATATATACTTCTATAATACACTGATAGTCTGATACACGTAATACAGCACATATTAATACCACATCATGATCCATCTAGAGGTATGACTGAAAGTAAAATGTTCACACTAAGTTTGAACAACTGACAAACACACACTATATATTAGGCTTGTAAATCATCATTCTAGTATGGTTTTTCACCTTCATAATTTCCTGCAGGATAATACTCACAAGTAATGAAAGTATCACCACTATCACATATAATCTTAGAGCATCCAACTAACTTGGTTTGGCTCCAAATAATTTGAGTGTAATGCCCACATTCAGGTCCGGTACAAGAGTTGTTATTGTAATTATACCATTGCTTTTCTGCTACCCATGCTGCCACTGCATCCTTTGCCATCCATCGTCGCCCTTGTCCCCAGAACAGATTTTCTCCGAATTTTCCTGCAGAGTGGTAGAGTTGACAGTCCTTTCGCCTCTCCCTTGATGAGTATATCCGCGCATACGTAGCAAGCAAATCTTCCCACCTCAGAGGCAATGCTCCCACTGCTTGTCGAGCTGCATTATGGCCTTCTAGGACCTCATTGATAAACTCAGTCCGATTGAGCTTTGCGTTTGCTGGTTTGACTTGATTTAGGATGAGTAGTATGGAAATGGTTAAAAGAAGTGAGGTAAGTATTTGCAAATTTCTTGCCATTTTAGCTATCAATATTTTTGGGTTTAATGTTTGATGTGGACGAGTCTTATTTATACATAATGCAGAGAAGTAGGATAATCTTAACAGGATCATTGCTTTTGAATATGGTTTGAGTTGATTAATTGTTGAATGTAGTACTTGCTTTATTCAATTACTTGAAATTTACCTGTCACAAAAAAAAATGTACTTGAAATTTAAGCTTGTGCACATGGATGTTGTGATAGTATATTGAAGTATAAGCTGTTTGCATTATGACTTTAAGACCAATATAGACAGAATCACACCAATTTTAGAGTTTAAACTACGGAAATACCATGATTTTCTTCAACCTTCCAGGTTATCAGATGATAAAATCTTGTACTAATGCCAAGCAAAAGAAGTAATTAAAGTGGTTTAGCGGATCTCGTAGCTAATGAGTCCAATTGACCCTAGAATTGTACAAATTAAAGTAAACCCAAATGACCCAATTTGAAATAATCCGACCCATACCTGAATTATACCGGTAATAAGGCACTTGAATTAGTTTTGAGTCAATAAGTTGACATTATTGATAGCACCAAAGAGTGAGTTGACATTCATTATAGAAGTATATAAATGATCATTTCCATTCTTCGTTGACAAGATTAGCAAATTTAGCACCTTGAAGTAACACTAGCACGCTAACAACGTCCAAATTCAAGATCCACTTTTCTTGCAACCCTATAATTTGTATTCCCCTCTTGTGGCTTCTTCACTAATCACGTAAAATCACATGGTATGGGAGCAAACTACGTACTACGTTTAATATTGTAAATTGTAATGCTAAGTTTATCTATATTTGCTGTCCTACAACTTGTCAAGAGATCGAGTCAATAATATGTGAAGGAAGAACATGCAAGACATTAGTTACCGACGTAGTCGCCGGTGGAGCAGTATGATCATGCATGTTGCTCATGATAATTTCAGTGACTACTAGCACATTTTCGCCGGAGTTTGTAAGTCTGATTCTGTTATTTATAGGCACTTTTGTTTCATAAGGTAAAAGTGGAAATTGACAAGGGCAAAGACGATAGCTTGTTAAGCTTGTAACTAGTATAGTATATTAAAGCGTTGCAAATAATAATAAAAACAGCAAATAGAAACTTAGGCTATGTTCTCTTTAACTTTATTTAGAAAGTTATTGCTTATTCTTGTTGAAATCATATTAGACCAGATCAAACCAAAATTATTCAGAGTAGACCATACGAAATCTTCTAAGTTCCTTTACTTATTACTAAATATATTCAATATCGTATTAGTAGAGATTATAAAAATAAGATTTTTTAAACTACACATTGAGAAGAACCATCAAGATCTTACATGTACATATATATGTTGCATATGATAAATTAGCATGAATTGACAAGGGCCAAAATGACAATCGACCCGAAAATAACTTGACCCGATAACAGGAGTGACCTGAACAGATTTGACTCAAACTAAATCGACCCAAATTCAATTGACCCGTATCCCACCAAACTGAACCAACCCATTTTGAGCCGAATAACTCCACATGTATTGTACAAATTTTCATTTTTTTGGTTTTGGGTAGACAAGGACAACAAATTGCTTTGGATTTAAGTTATTAATTAAACGAGTAACTACTATGGACTTTTAAGATATGTTTTAGACGTAGAATATGTACTGTGAGTATTATATAATAGCGTAATTGTTTCTAAAACAAATATAAGATTTAATTGTGCTTCGGACCACCAAATAGCATAATCAGAACCGAGACCTAAATAGATTCGAACTGATTGAACTCAACTCAATTTTCATCTGATCCAAAATGACCCGAAGTCCTTACCCAATACCCAAATCGATCTGAACCCCCAAAGAACCGAATCAAAACCGAAACTTGAATGGAGCATAACTGAACTCGATCCAAATGACTTGCTTGCCCAGTCTAGGGAAATCTCACCACCAAAGAGCCTCTAGTGAAGCTTGGTCTCATCACCGTGAATTCATGAGAACAAACCTTTACTACTAGGTCAATACAGGTAGAAGTAACATAGGGATTACATGTCAAAGAAGGAAATATAATCTGGGACTTTCATTTATATATGTAAAATATAGCAAGTAAGAAAGATGGAGGGAATATATAGACTATAGTTTAGGATAGCAGATGTTTCAAGTAAGCTATCATATCCAACAATTATAAGATTCCCAATATTTACAGACATTAATGTTGTTTGGTCTGAGGAGTTTGTGATTTCTGCAACTGTTACGGTGTCCTCCTTGATTATATCATCCATATATACTTGTAACTTGATTTACTATAAAAAAAAGTATATATGGTTTAGTGAGCCTACGAATTCCCCCCACTAGACTCATATTGAGATATAGCCCTAATTTAGTATTTCATAACAATTAACAAGATTGTTGTTAAGGTCATATATAAGGTGTATGTTATTAAATGCTTTCCTATATATGGACTTTCTTCCAATTTTACTGAGTGCATTTAATTAGCTTTTCCAAGCGCTTCTGTTTCGTTATCTCCGACACTTTTTGAGCTACGTAACATGTATAATAGAGCAAAATGAAATTGTGTGTGTATAAGGAGCCATAAAAGATCAGTGATATAGACTATCTCCTAAAACTTTGCCAACTAAAATAATCAATGTCTACATATATATAGAGCAAATTCTGTAGTTTTATTATTGATGTTTTGTTAATTGTTGAGGTAAAAGAGATCATGTTCCTCCTATATATTCTTGACAGGCATGTGAGTAGCGCTGTACATTTCTTCTGTAAAGGGCCTCAAAATGAACAACTTCCAAATAAGGTCTAATAAGGCACAGATTAATAATATCCAACATATTAGCCATTATTAGGCATGTAAATCATGATTATCCTAATAGTATGAAGTATAAAACTTGTAATTCTTATTTTACTTCAAATATTTGTCTCAGACGACCATCAACACTCAGACAATGATCTTGATACGTACACTTTATTTTCGACCAAAAACATGAAATTATTTCGTGTAGGTAGCAATATTGAAGTTTGATACTTAAACTTGTACTAGTATCTAACGCACACCAAACCCAATTCTAAGTAACAAAGCTATAAAAAAAACACACAACATATTAGCCATTATTATTAGGCATGTCAATTATGATTCTAGTATGGCTTTTCACCTACATAATTTCCTGTAGGATAATACTCACAAGTAATGAAACTATCCCCACTATCACATATAATCTTGGAGCAACCAACCAACTTAGTTTCCTTCCAAATAATCTGAGTGTAATGTCCACACTCAGGTCCACTACAAGAGTTGTTCTTGTAATTATACCATTTCTTCTCGGCCACCCATGCAGCAACTGCATCCTTTGCCGTCCATCGCCGCCCTTGTCCCCAGAACAAATTCTCCCCAAAATAGCCAGTAGAATGGATCAGTTTGCAGTCGGTTCGCCTCGATCTCGACGAGTATATCCTTGCATATACAGAGAGTAAATTTTCCCACCTTAAAGGTGCGACTCCTACTGCTTTTCTAGCTGCATTATGCCCTTCTAAGACTTCACTGATAAATTCTGTTTGGTTTAGTTTTGCTTTTACTGCTTTTACTTGGTTTAGGATTAGTACAAGAGAAATGGTTACAAGTAGTGAGGTTAATATTTGCAAAGTTCTTGCCATTTTTGTGATTGTTTTTTCTTTGAGTTTGATTGTCTGTTAAGGGGTAGTACTCTTATTTATAGTA
>CANSTN010010468.1:0-13313 GCA_947644855.1 Beta macrorhiza | reverse complement strand
CATCAACAACATCTCATCATGTAGCTTAGCAGATCAATATACTACCTGCCAACTTAGCTTAGTTAGTTATAACAAAATCTATTATTATGTTATTGCCTTGTACTTGTAATGCTTTATTCGGATTGGCTGTAAGATTGTAATCTAGCTTCTCGTTGGTTACAACACATCATTATTTGTACTATATAGGCTGTCACTGATGTAAGAAATGGAATAACAATCATAATACTCATTACATCATAAAATTCTTTCTATCTCTTCATCCTTTCTTTCTCAACGAAGTTTGTTTGAAGTTCTACAAACTTCTTTAAGAGTTAAAAAAGGGCAGGGTTGTTTCCCTCAATTGATGATGAAATTTGCCGTCTGATTTACCTCTTGAAAACAGTGGTGAAAGGAAAGAGAGTTGAAACAATCCACCTCAACATCACAAATGATGTTGTGAATATCCTATAGAATTTTCCAATACGCTTGATAGAATTCAAAACTGAAATATTGTCACTGTCTATTATGATTATCAACATCCATCTCTACTTTATAAACAATAAACTTACATTCTTTGAAAAATGACTCAACGGGATGAACAACTTTATGAAGTGGAAAACTGTCAGATCGAATAACAAAAGCAACTAACTTCTTGAATGCATATAGCGGATCGTCACAAGCTACGAAAGGTAATCAAATAAGAAATCCCTCGTCAAAGATTATCAACTAACTTCAGTTCAGTTCAATTCAGTTCAATTCAGTTCAGTTCAATTGCAATCAGTTCAGTTCAGTTCAGTTCAGTTGCAATCAGTTCAGTTCAGCTCAGTTCAATTCAATTCAGTTTAGTTCAGTTCAGTTCAGTTGTTTTATGCCGAAAAAAACAGACCCGTTGTCTTTGTATGGATTATAGTTGTCACAGAAAACACATTGGAGTGGAACAAAAGTTTTGCATACAAGTTTTCATTGTGATTTCATTTAAATATATATATTTCAAAATATCAACTTCTTAAAACTTTTACTAATAGATTTTTAAGATATTAGTGGTTGAAAATCAAAATTGTGTGTTGACCATCGTAAATTTCAAACGTTGCAACTAATTTAAAAGCAAAATGATGATTGCAGCCATGTAAAATATACAACAATTGTACTTCCTTTGTTTCAAAATACTTGACACGATTTGACATTTGCACTATTCACATACTCTATTTTGTTTGTGTTTTGTGATTTTTCTGTAAGGAAAAATATAATCATGTGAGATATTGTTAGATTCGTTTCGGCATATATTTTTAAGATATCAACTTTTTATAATTTTTTTTAATAGGAAATTAGAGATATTAGTAAAAAAAATATCCATTGGCCAGCGTGTTATAAAAAGTGTGTCAATTATTTTGAAACAGATGAAGTATATACTATGCCTCCATTATTTCTTATACTAGCAGCATATTTCTTTTTGAGATGTTTAACAATACTTGCAACATTTTAATTTTTTTGGTAAGTTATATACTCTTACAAGGAATATTTATTAATCACATAGGTTAGGTGATTCTCTATAATTTATTTGCCATTTTATATATTATAAGTATTAAACAACAAAGGTAGTAGTACTTTTTCTTCTAGGTGCTTTTGCTAAAAAAACTAGTCTGTTTGCTAATGATATCTTCTCTTAAAGAAACGAATGCATAGTCGTGCTTCTAGAAGAATGGGATATTACACCTGCTGATATGTCACAGCTATAATGTTCTTTCGTTGTTGGCCATAATTTCTGGCTGTCTTTTCATCTAAAAAGATTCTTGGTCATAAAGCCAAATACTCCCTAATCCTAATTCCTAATTAATGGAAAATAACCTATTTTTCCTGCATTCTCTACTTCTTGCTCAATACTTTCTCCTTTTTTAAATAAAGGCGTAACTTTTGTATTATAATTTATATGCTAAATTTGAACACTATATTTTACAAATATATATGAAAAAAAAACTATTGCTAAGTAAAATGTTGAAAAGTCAAATATATTTAATTGAAGAGTAATATCCTTAATATCAATTAATAGTAATAGGGTAAACCAGACTAGAAACTTATTCGAATTTTCAAAACTGATGCTCGAAATGTTGGATCATAATCGAAACTACAAGGCATCAATCGTGTTTTGCATGCCTGGTTGTTTTGGTCTTTTTATTTTTTAATGCACATTAATTTAAAAAAATCACAAGTGATGGTTAATTTGATTGGTCCGTGAATTTTTTATCTTTTGAGCATATTGGTCTAATATCAACTGGATACTCATCTGGCTTTAGTTTCAAAAAAATTTGGACGGTTGTAATTTTAATCTATACCAACTTTTAGTTACTAGAACCAAAACTCACCAAACTTGTTTTTGGATCAAATTTTGATGGATTCTAGCTAATTGGTTTCCTATTCTGGCGTGGAAATTCATTTATTTGCTCATTCTTTAATGGTCAATATTCACTTTATCCTCTTTTATTTGCCCTATTTGTCTTTTTGAGAGATTCACAAAAATTTACATCATACTAAAGAATAAAATTATAAGGAACCATTGTTAACTCTCACATTCAGTTTATTTAGTGTTAGCATTTTAGCGTGATAAGGCCTTGTTCATTTCAACAAAAAAAAGGTCTAGCTCCTTATGTTGTCCTTATTCTAGCCCCTATTAGCTTTTTGTTTGGGAATGATTCATTTTTTCATATAGGCTTGATGGGAAGACCATTACGAAAATCATATGTTAGCTTGTTTGGGAATGATTCATTTTTTCATATAGGCTTGATGGGAAGACCATTACGAAAATCATATGTTAGCTAGAGCAAAATCTTCACCTGCTATCATTTTAATGATACTGGCATATTGCTACGGAATGTGGAGCAAACTTATATTTATATATGTAAGGATTGCCATATTTTCTTATTCTTTTTATATATAAACAAGCACATAACTACATCAGTGTATCATTGGCATAGACGAACTTTTTCCAACCTGACCTATGCATTGCCATAGACTTTGAATATAGTAGTACATTTTGGCTTTTCCACAAATTTAAGTTTTTCTAGGAACACAATAATAAAAGAATGTTCTCAATTCCCATCTCAATTATTGTCTTTATTAAGAGTTTCCGGAGGAATATTAATGGTCCAGCCCAATCTGAAAAGAAACTATAAGGTAAAACGAGCGGACTGCCCAAATGATAGGCTTTACCCTTTGGGCTGACTCCAAACTTCGTCCCATGAGCAACAGTCTGCTAATTTGTAAAAGTTTTGAACAAGGTTGCATTTTTGGCTTATCTCCCTTAATACTTGTAACATTTTTCATTTTAGCAAGTTTTTCTAAACGATTTTCTGAAATGGTGTTGAAAAATAAAAAAATTATTTGGTTCGTGTGTTTGTTATATATATGTAAGGATTGCCATATTTTCTTATGTTGTTACTTTTCGTTCGTAAATCAAATGTATATTGAAATATGTACTTCTTCCGCTCATATTTAATCGTAAAACTTCCAATTTCACGCTATTAATTCTTTAATTATGTTTTGGTAAAAATTAGATATCAAAAAAGTACATGTTGATGCGAATCCAACAAGATCCCACGTGACTATATATTTCTATATATATGAAACATAAAAACTGGTTATTATATGAGTGATTGTGAATAGTGCCAAAATTGGAAGTATTGCAATTAAATAGGAGCGGATGAAGTATAAGTAATAAAGGATTTCTAAGTTTCTTTTATAATGTCATCCTTGATACATTATGCATACAAAAGTAATACAACATTTTACAAAAATATCGGGAAATCTTTTGTACGACATGAAATGAATGGTATATTTTGCAAAAGCTAAATAAATTAGCTTTCGAAATAGAGGAACCTTTTAGAGTAGATTTTGAAGATAGAATATAGTTTTTTTGTAGTTATTTTTTTTAAACTGACATCTAGTTTTACGAAACTGTAATTATCTTAAAAGAAAATGCTATTATATAAAGCAAATCATTAATACGCGAACACCAGATTGCAAAATTATATGTTATTGAGACTAAAATGGGAAATTCTTTTTATTTGGACACTGTCTTAGGAAATCAATAACACGAACAAAAATCCCAACCTATGCGAACACTAGATCGTTGAATTACTTCTTTTTAAACACCAAAATGACTATAATTACACTTTTGTAAAACTAGATGTCAGTTTCAACACCAAAAAATATTACAAGTAAATCGTTTATTTAAAAGAAAATAAAAGAAATTTCTTTAGTTATGTGCTTGTTTATATATATATAAAAAAAAAATATGCCAATCCTTACATATATAATATGGCTTTTAAATAACTAAAAAATACTTTGAATTCATTTTGTTCGTGTGCTTCTTTTTAAACACCAAAAAATATTTTCTTTTAAAATAATTACATTTTCGCAAAACTACATGTCAGTTTAAAATAATAACGAAAAAAATGAACTATATTCTATCTTCAAAATCTGCTCTAAAAGGTTCCTCTATCTCGAAAGCTAATTTACTTAGCTTTTGCAAAATATACCAATTACTTCATGTCGTACAAAAGATTTTCCTAGATTTTTGTAAAATGTCGTATTACTTTTGTATGCATAATATATCAAGGGTATTAGTTTCTCATTTTCCCGATTAGTCATACAAGTAATGTTGTTTAATCTATGAGTAACCTCATCTAATCATACGAGTAACCTCATCTAATCATACGAGTAACCCCGATTGTTTACAAAAGTAGCTGCATTTATTCTACGAGTAACCCCCATTAATTCGTAAGAGTAAATTGATTAGTTTCTCATTTTCTAGTTTTTGCCGTACAAGTGATATTGTTTAATCTATGAGTAATTTTGTTTAATCTTATGAGTAACCTCGTTTATTCTTATGAGTAACCCCATTTATCCATACTAGTAACCTTATTTATTTATACGAGTAACCTCATTTAATCATAAAAGTAACCTCAATTGTTCACAAAAGTAACTTTATTTATTCAAATTAGTAATCCTGTTTTAAGCTACTTGGCCGGCAAGTAAACTCCTATCCTTCACAATGTTCTTCAAAGGAGACTTGTGCAACGATGTCCAAATCTGATCATCGGAACCCGAGCTCCGTTCCCAAACCTGCAAAAGAAGGGACCAACCCGGGAGGTTTGGGTGGTGGTTCCCCCTCCGAAGTTTAAGTCAGGTATTAGGAGTGAAAGGGGAAAGTAGAGATAGAGAGAGAAAGAGGAAGAGAATTTCTACATAGTATGGGCACACTGTTCAAAAAGTTTCCTTTCTCCTGATTTCAAGGGGAGTATTTATAGTGTTTGGGATCTGATTGCTGCCTTTTGAGGTCACCCTAATTTAAAGGGCACCTGATTGGCTAGGCAATTAGAAATCGACACGTGGCAGACAATGATTGGGTGATAAACATCAACCAATCATATGCAGCCGTTTTTTGGGATTTGGGCCTTGAATATTTTTTCAGGCCAAAAGGCGGGCCTTTACTCTTTGCTCAATAAAACTCAGAGTTTAAGCCTCTCTTTTTTACTCCTTTGGAGGGGACACGTGGACGCTATGGATGAATCCACGTATCTCCCGAGGGCCGTTGATTTATTTAGGCTACAACATTTGCCCCTAAAAGGGGATTTTACTGTCGGCTACACGATGGTTAATACTCTTTTAAATGAGGAAGTCACCTCATTTTCAAAAAGAGGTAAAAACGCGCCATTTTGAAGGTTTTACCGGTCACTTTTAACCGGTTCTGGAATTAACAATTACTTTTAACCGGTGTAGGAGGTTTTTCACCCCCCTATATATATGTGCTTTTGTCCTTTCTTAAATCATTTCACACTTTGAGAGAATTTTTCTAGAGAGAGAGACTCTGCCTCATTTCTGAATTTCTAGAGAGAGAGAGAGAGAGAGAGAAAGTTCGTCCAGCTTCCGCTTTCTTCACCGAACGTTCGAGTCGCTCGTCATGTATCCCCTTTTTCTTCTTTGTTGTCCTTTATTCTTTATTTTTTCTTAGAAAATCAATAAAAATGAATTCTTCTTCTTCATCAAATAATCTCGGCCGTTCAAGAGTTTGCCTTGACGCTAGAACTGATAGCTTTCCTTCTTCGGCACATTCTAGGGTTGGGCCTGTTCTGGCCGGTCATGCATATCTTTGTTATGGATTTGGATGACAAAGTCAGACGACCCAGTCTTTACCTGTGCAGGGTAATCTGGCGCGTGTCAAGCAAACTGCCCGTCTTAGACGTGGGATAGTACTCCCGGCCTCTAGCTTTGAGATGGAGACGTCAACAGGATGGGTTCCCGAGGACGGGGAACGTGAGACTCAAAGTGCCCGGCCAGCACCTGAGCATTCTTCTCCTAGTCACGCTCAAGAAGAGGAGATTGAGCAAGTAAACCTAGAGGCTAGTCCGTCTGGGAGGGACCTTGAGATGGGTGAAGATGATAATAACGAGGGTGAATCTAGCTCCCTTGAAGACTCGGACGACCCATCTACCACTTCTTCATAAATTAGAAGACGTTTAGGTCCCCTTTCTGACCCACGCTTTATTTCGGCCAATAATAACTGGTTAGGGAAAGTGGGCCCTAACCTTAGTCACCTGTCCTCCGTTATGCCGATGTCGGGCTACTCCTTTGTAATTCCAGGCAAGAATGATACCATCTTGAGTGCCCCAAGTGGCCACTTTGCCGTCTACCGGCTTGCACTTGACGCGGGGTTAAGATTTCCCCTCCACCCTTTTGTCGGCCGAGTGCTACAGTATTACAGCATCGGCCATAACCAGTTGGCCCCGAACTCATGGCAGAATATTCTAACCTTTCTTGCCGTCTGTGAGTTGCGGGGCGTTTATCCTTCTTTGTCGGTCTTCACACAGATGCACTATGTGTCTAAGGTCCCGAGGACAGTGGAAGGGGCCTGGTTTAGCGTCTGCAACCGTCACGGTTTCCTCACATCTTGGGAGAAGACATCCAAAATGCACTCGTGGATGGCCGAGTTTCTGTTCGTCCGAGCTCCCAATGAGGCCGTTGCCAGGCGGTACCGTTATAATAGACGGAGAGCAACTAACACCAGACGAAAAGCATCCTTAGCTTCCTGGAGCTAAAGAGTACCTCTAACGAGGAACTGATGGAGTACTTCAAAATAGCGGAGTATTCCAAACCAAATAATTCATCTTTTAAGGGTCCTTCCAACTGGATCCCTTTTAAAGAGAATTTTTATGATGATAATTTTCTGGTCGCCGTTGGCTTGCGGTTGGTCGAGGATAGAGGTATAACACGAATTTTCCCAAGTGAAATACACCGTCCAAGATTTATGTTTACTTAATCCTTGTCTGTTTTTCTTCTTGCAGCTGCCGCCAAGTCTGCCCTCAAAAAATCTCGGACGGGGGCATCGGCATGTCTAAGTTCACTGACTCTCTCTGGAAGGAGTTCAACAAGACCGGCTCTGAGAATAGAGCGGATACTTTGGTTAGTCCAGATATATATATATTCTTTAAAACGGCCAAACTTGGCCGTCCGTCCGCCTTGATATAGACGAAGGTTCCTTGCGGAAGGAAAGCGGCTAGGTCAAGCCGGTTTCCTTTCGTGAGTGACCTTCGTCCAGAAGCAAATTTCTTTTTCCTTCTAGACGCTTCCAAATATCGAATTTTTTTTTTGGGACGAAGGTTTCTTGCAGAGTGAAGGCGGCCAGAAAAGGCCTGCCTTCTCCTGCCAGGGTTGCTTGTCTAAAATCAATAAGTTGTAAGGTCTCTGGACGAGGATAGGTCACGAACGGAAGACGGCCATATTTGGCCGTGTTCCTTCTGCGAGCTATCTTCATCCAGCTCTGGCAGGCTGGCTCCGTTCTCGGACGGGGACTGATTCTCAACGGACGGGAAGCGGCTGCACTAGGCCGGCTTCCTTCTTTGGGTGGCCTTCGTCTGAGTGTTAGGACCCTTCTGGACGAATAATTGGAGAAGGCTTATCTTGGCCGGCCTCCTTTAGCAAACAAGGAGCGTCCAGGGTATTTATTTTTTATTATTGTCTTAATTCCTATTGACGATTGTGTTTTTAACTTGTCGTTTTTGGTTGCTGAAAAATGCCCCAACGTCCAAGGCGTTGACAGGAAAACCGGCAGCCGCAAAGAAGCGGCCATTAGGGACGGGGGACCAACCCCCTCCTAAAAAATCCAAAGGCTTCAAAGCCAAGAAGAAGGCCGACCGTTCATCGGCTCAGAAGATTGACAAGCCTCTGAAGGTGGACGATTCATCGGCCATCATTCCATTTATGGGGGATGTCACCCCTTCTTCTGCTCCTCTTGTCGTCAAGCAGCCGGACGCGACTGATATTATTGAAGATAAGTCTGAATTGGTTGAGAAGATAAACGAGCAGCCGGACGCGGCTGCTAAGGAGGGCTCAGCTATAATGACCATGTTGCCCGAGTGGTGGCTCAAGTGCCACTGGCTTACAGGTCTGCTTCCCTATCATCGGGTGAGTCGTACTACTCCAATGTAGTTCAGACACTGCGAGTTGGCAGACGTCCGATGAGTCCGTCCAACAAACTAGCAGTAGTCATCCCCATTAAGGACACTGACCCATCTACTCTTTCAGATAAGGGCAAGGAACCTGCTGCTGCCACTCCTATAGCTGCTCTGGTAGAGTCGGACGACGAGTCCTCTGCCGCCTTTGCCAAGATGACGAGGGCTGATCGGGAGATAGTATCCAAGGCCATGTACAACATTGAGCTGGCGGAGACTCTTCACCGTCAATCCCGGGAGGCCTAGGAAATGCGGTCGACCGAACTAGAGGCTATGAACAAGAAGTACCTCGTCACCATCAATGACATGTTAAAAAAAAAGGATCAGTTACAGCTGGCCTTGGACATTGTCTCTACTGGGTTGAAAGACGAGAGAGATACTGCTCTTGTGGCCGCCCTCCAACTTAGAAGGGAAAACATCTTTCTAAGGGCCAAAAACCATTGTCAGAAGGAGGAGGTCGTCAAAGCCTTTAATGACGCCAAGGAGGCTCTTAATGAGGTTATTGACACCTCCAAGACCTGGGCCGTGAAAGCTTTTGAAATGCTGGCCGAGCCGAAGGACATTCCTCGCTTTGAGCGCCGCCTGAACTTTTAGGAAAGTCTTCATAGGGCAATAATAGTAGCTGAGGAGCCTCCAGTCTTCCAAGATTCTTCAGACAAAGAGGAAGAGGCCGAGAATGAAGAGTCTCCTGTGGACGGTCAAGATACTTCTCCAGCTGAATAGAATTCCTAGCCTTAGGTTTATTTTTCACTGTATCTTGGCCGTTGGCCACTTTGTAACTTGACCCTCCATTCTCCTAGATTAGTCTGTAATCTTTTGGACGAATTAATATATGTGATCTTTTGTCTATCATTTGTTTTATAAACGGGGTTCATCCTGATCTATGGACGATCCCCGAACTCCTTCAATTATTGCTAAGTACAAATGTGACTCGTCCTAAAGTATGGACGAACTTCAAACTTCACTTGAATAAAAGGGTAAAGGAGAGTCATCCTGAATGGTTGGACGAACCTCTAACTTCACTCAAATATTAACAATTGCCAATGAAACTCGTCCTGAATTGTGGACGGCCTTCAAACCTTAATTTAAACAAAATTCAGATGTGACTCGTCTTAAACTATGGACGAACTTCAAAGTCCACTTGAATAAAAGGGTAAAGGAGACTCGTCCTGAATGGTTGGACAAACCTCTAACTTCACTCAAATATTAACAAGTGCCAATGAAACTCGTCCTGAGTTGTGGACAGCCTTCAAACCTTAATTTAAACAAAGTTCAGATGTGACTCGTCTTGCTTTGGACGGTAAACGAACTATGTTATGGTTTCCCCCCCTTTTTGGGTCCAAGCTGGCCTCAATGTTCTAAGCCAGCTTGGTTTCAAGAAGGAGAACGACCACCAAAGTTTGAAGTGCTGTAGAACAAATGTTTTTTGGTCGCGTTTATATGCGGTTAAGACTGCCGATCATTGAGTTATGGGCTAACCATGCACTGTGGCCGGCTTCTCTTAGGAAGTAGTATTTATCTTGTAGTAACTTTTTCCTTTACTAAGGTTGTTACTATTGGCTGACCTTGCAATTGAAAGTAAGATTCATTTACTAAGGCTTGCTTATTTCTGGTCGGCTTCCTTTTGGAGACTATGATGTTTCTCTTACTAGAGCTTATCACTATTTGTTTGACCAGACATGTAATCTATCTTGTAGATTTTTTACATTTTAGCCGGTCTCCTTGAGGAAGCGATGTGCATTAGAGAAGTGATTGTTCCGTGTTATGATGTTCGTTTCTTAAGTTTTGGACGTTTCATAGTTTTCTCTATTTTTATCTAAGTTAATGTAACTTTTAGACTACTAGACTGATTGGTGGTAAAAATGCCCCAAAGTGAATAACTTGAGTAAACGTAAAGAAATAATATAGGGAGAAAGTAGAATTTGTATTATATGAATTTTGCTTGGCTAAGTACCAAGGTACATGTATACATATCTAATTCTCTTTGTTGTGCCGTGGCACTTGTTTGAGATTACAGCCTACTTAGTATTTGTTGCCGATTGTCTGAATCAAACGTGGTATTTCATCAGTGTGTCTGAATTCCAGGTGCGTTGTATTGGACGTCCATCCATGTCTTGGAGACGAAAAGTTCCATTTTCGCACTTCCTGGACTATCAAATAGGGCCCTTCCCAGTTTGGTGTTAGCTTACCCAGCTCTTTAGCTCGTCCAACAGCCTCCATCTTCCTCAGAACCAAGTCCCCTACTTTAAGTGGTCGTCTAGCAACTCACTTGTTAAAGTCCCGAGTCATTCGCAGCTTGTACAGTTGCATTCTTAATAGTGCATTGCCCTGACCTCTAGTACTTGGTCCAAGGCCGTGCGCAAGGCAGCCCAATTGGTTTCTTCTGTGTACAACATGACTTTCAGGGTGAGTTCTTCAATCTCAATGGGCAAGACGGCTTCAGTTCCATAGACCAACATGAAAGGTGTCTCTCCTGTAGAGTTCTTGGCCGTGGTTCTAATGGACCATAACACCAGCTGTAGCTTTTCAACCCATAGTCCCTTGGCATTGTCCAACTTTCTTTTGATGCCGTTTGATAGGATTTTGTTGAACGACTCTACTTGCCCATTGGCTTGTGGGTGGGCGACTACAGCAAAGTGAGCTTTGATTTCTCTTTCTGCCAACCAATCTTTCAGTTTTGGAGTTTCAAACTGTGGACCATTGTCAAAAATGATGGACTGCGGCATACCGAACCGACTTATAAGATTCTTCCAAATAAAGCCATTGACGTCATTCGTCGTTATACCCCGCATTGCTTTAGCTTCTACCCATTTAGTGAAGTAGTCCACAGCCACAATGACAAACTTCTTCTGCCCCGCGACCACAGGAAAAGGTCCCAGAATATCCATGCCCCACTTTGCAAAAGGAAGAGGAAATAAGATGGGAGTTAGGTAGTTGGACGGTTTCTGGTGCAAGTTTCCATGTTTCTGGCAGCTATCACACTTCTTTGCATATGCCAGAGCGTCCTCTTTCAATGTAGGCCAATAATACCCAGTCCTGAAAGCCTTTTCTCCCAAAGCTCTTCCCCCAATGTGGGATGCACAAGCTCCTTCATGGAGTACCTTTAGCACTTCTAGTCCATCTTCCCTGGTGATGCATTTGAGAAGAGGACGAATGACTTCTTGTAGAGAGTTTCATCCCATAACTCAAATCACATGTCTCGGGCTTTTACATACTTAGCCTCTACAAGGTCTGAAGGTAGTCGTCATGTCTTCTTGAATTCTATAATGGGCTCCATCCAAACTGCCCCTCGGCTAAGAAACATGGTCTGTTCTAGCTCAATACCCTTTTTCTTCTTAACTTCCCAGAAAACAGTTCTTGGTGCATCACAATCGGCTGAGCTGGCCAATTTTGAGAGAGCATCAGCTTGATGATTTTCTAACCTTGGTACTTGGTCGAGAACAAATCGCTTTAAAGGCTCAATCTCATCCTTAACCAGATGCTTATATTTGCTCATTGATGCTTCCTTACATTCAAAATCTCCATTGACTTGACTGACAACTAAGAGAGAGTTTGATTTGGCCTCAATCTCTAAAGCCCCAGCCGCCTTACACATCTTGATCCCCGCTGATGCTACGGTTTTATATTGAGTTTTTCCCCTTATATTTAAGCTAAAATGTGTATCAATGGTGCTCTTAGGAGCCATTTCACGCTAACTTTCTTCCTCTAGTTTTGGTTTTCTGTTTTGTGATGATTTGTAAGTATTAGGGAACTTGTTCCCTATTTTCTACTGCTTTACGTCTACCACAATCGAATGGAGAGGTTCGAAGGCATATATGATGAGTTCCGGGGTCCTGAGGATACTTTCTGGGACCCTTGAGCAAAGGAAGAATCGAAGACTTGGCATTTGAAGCAAAGAACGAAGTAATGGGCCTAAGCCCGATCTTATCGGGCAGCATACGCCCGATCGGGCGCTCACAAGGGGGACAATCAGTTTTGTTGTGGGCCCGATCGGGCGCTTTCGCCCTGTTGTTAGTTTGTTGTCAAGCCCGATCGGGCGGTTCGGCCCGATTTCATCGGGAATGTTCGAGCGCTGTTCTGAAAGAGCAGCTGAGAAGTTCTGGGCCGCCCGATTGCATCGGGCGTGTCGGCCCGATTACATCGGGCGGTTGATCTTTTGAGCGCTGATACTTTGTTTGAGCCCGATTTGATCGGGCATACTTGGCCCGATCGGGCGAATAACCCGCACGCGCGTTTAATGATTTTCGGGCTATTTTTTAGAGGACTTTTCCTAGTTGTTTGAGGTTTAGTATAAAGAGGAAAATCAGAATTTTACTATTCATCTTGTTTTTTAGTCTTTATTTCTCATAGTTTCTCTCAAGAACCCTAGTTAACTATTTTTTCATTTGGAATTCAACATCAAACCTTTGGATTATTCACAAGTTCAATATAGTTCTTCAGTTTGGTAATCTTCTTTATTGCTTTCTCTATTATTGATTAGATTAATTCCTTAGTTATTTGCAATAGTTCAAAGTATGAATTTTTACATTGATTTTGTTATTGTTTTCGCAAGTATGAGTGAGTAGTTTTATTTCTAGGATTGTGGGGATCTATGTATGCAATGAGGGATTGATAGATTGGTGTAATTATCATTTATTTCAATTGTTTCCTGTGATTGAATCGTTCATGCTAGATTTATGAATTAGGCCTGATTTGTATTTCTATTATCGCAATATTGAATCTGCTTCGAGAGGAGAGATTTCGTATAGGCTTTCAATCATTAGGCAGAGTGATCCTTGACCATGCGAGAGCGGCTAGGTGATCTTTGAGGGAGGTAATGTTCGAGAGAAA
>CANSTN010010467.1:0-12823 GCA_947644855.1 Beta macrorhiza | reverse complement strand
TCCAAAAGAGCATGGCTTAAAGGGGGGTGTTTGGCAATTAGCTATCAGTTCTTGGTTGTTTTACATGGCAGGTTTGATTGACTATTTATATTAGCGGTTAATGTTGGTTGTTTAACAATTGTTGTCATAAAAGTGTTTGGTAAAATCAAGTGTATTAGTAAACTGATTAGTGCAAAATAATTGCAAAAGTCAAAAGCGAATAGGAAAAGTTGTTAAAACTAGTTTTTGGTTGAAAAGTTGTCATACTCGTTGAATACTTTTTTAGTTTTTTAACTAAATGAAAAAGGTCAAAAGTCAATGAAAAAGTCACCCAAAAGCCACTTACCAAACACTCCCGATAACATACGATGATTCTATTAGTAGGGATGAGTAGATATCCATAATGTAAGAAATATTCTCAATTTCTCAGTGTTAATCCTATGTTTTCTCTTTTGATATTTAATAAAAGTACCTTCTATTATATGTTGTATAGTATTAATGATAAAAAGTTATTAAAAAAATTCCGTTAATTATGTTCTTTTGATAGTATTAAATTATTCCTTTCATCCCAAAATATAATACTCACTCCGTCCCAGAATAGTCTGAACACTGTCCTTTTATGTTTGTCCCAATTAGCATGGTCCCACTATTAATATATTATTTCTTTTACACATCTTTGGCACACACTCTACTTTTTATCAATAAAAAGTTACCCAACTTTTTCTCTTCTCTAATAAAAAATACCACCAACTCCTATCACATCTACTTTTTTAAAAAAATAACATTTGGTAACAACACTACAACTTATCACCTTAAACTACGTGTCCCAACAAGTGTTCAGATCTTTTTGGGACCAAGGGAGTACTTCTATTTCATTTTGGATGTCAAAAAAAAGTGCCTATTTAAAATCTTTCTATTTTAGTTATTTACTTTGTTGTAATCCTATTGGTTGTTTTTATTATTACAATTCATTTTATTGGTTGAAACATTGAGCTCGATTTATCACAAGTTTCAACTTTACTTCAAATCTTTGTGTTCATTTGGCTGGGAGATCCAGAGATGGCAATTGGCAACATTTTCCAGGTGATAGTGAAGTACAAAAGGAGCAAGGGGAAATCGAAGAAAGGGAGAATTATCTTAGAAGGAGGTAACAAAGAGGGGAAAATGGGCTGGTGGTTGTTGATGTGGATGAAGTAAAGGTTTAGTCGTCGATTTTCAAGGAAAGAGGGACATAATATTCGAACGGGTTGTGTCTAAAATCGAGAAGAGCTTTTATTTACATCAGCAGAAGAAAAAAGTGCTACAAAATTTTTCTAATACATTATAATAAAAAATATCATCGTCTTAATATAACTAAAATAATTGTGGTCGCTTTCAAAAAAAAAAAAAAAAGAATTGTGGTCGGTGATTACCAATTAAGTTAGGGGTTTGTTAAACGTCCAGGCCAGACGTTCGCCCATCGGCCGAAAAAATTTTCGCCTGCTTCCGGGTGGGTGGCTGTGGCGATGGGGTGGTGGTGGCAGGAGGTGGATGGTGGTGGAGTGAGGTGGGTGGTGGTGGTTTAGGGAAAAAGAAGGAAAATGTTAGAGATGTAATTTCAATTTTTTTGGGGCTATTTTAAGTACTTTTAGGACGATGAATAGAAGTTCAGTTAAGTTATTGGGGCTGTTTGGCAATCGGTTGTTGGCTGTTGGCTTTTGGCTGTTTTAGCTGACTTGTTTGACTGGTTGGAAGCATTGGTTGTATGTATTGGCTTTTTAAGTTGGCTGTTTAAGCCAGCTGATTGCAAAAGTGTTTGGCAAAATTAATTGTGGCTGTTGGCTGTTTATTAGAGAGTTTGTAGGCCAACAAGCCAAAAGCCAATCCAAAAAGCTGCTCCAGGCAGCTTTTTCATTTTGGCTTAAAAGCCAGCTTTTCAGCCAACCAAAAAGACAATAACCAAACACTTTTTTTGACTATTTGACCAAATTGAAAAGCCAAAAGCCAATGGAAAAGTCATTTACCAAATACGGCCATTGTATCAACCTTCACCTTATTATTATTCTACATACAAAATCCAATATTTTTTTTTTGTGAAATTCCAAAAATATTGATATTAGACTATTAGTTATGAAAGTAGAATTCCCCTAATTGGGCATGTTGGGGTCAATTTTCGAAAACAAAAACATACAAATGATAACTCCAAAAAGGAGCAAAGTGAAACTTGTAGTTGAGAAAGGTAACGAAGGATGAGGCGAAAGAACAGATCTCAACAATGGCGTTGTTTTGTACTGTAAACTTTCTCTATCAACTCTACCCTCGTTGACTTATTTACTGTTTTCTACCTCCCTCATCCCAATTTCCCCTACTAATATAAAATCTCCAGGTGTCAGTCACCCCAACTCTCTCTCCTCTCTTTCTTTAAAAGCAAAACCTCCAGCTGTCAGTTTCCTCAACTCTTCCTCCCTCTTAAAGAAGCCAATAATATCCACCATTCTATTCCAAAATAGTGATATACACTTCTTTAGTTCTTTTCTCTCTTCCTTCTTCCTGTACTGACTCATCTTTTTGGCTTTATCCATATACTATTAACAACACAAGAAAAAATGATTTGCAGAAAAAGTTCTTCGTGATACACTTTTTGTCAATTTTTTTACATAAACAACCAAAAACACATACCAAAGTTAACAACAACAACAATGGTGAACGGTTGGCGTAGAGCTTTCTGCACTTCCATCCCCAAAGAAAACACCAACAACAACACTTCCAACAACACCAACAACGTTAACAACACTAGAAGTCCAAAATTAGGATTCTCCTCAAAATTCACCTTCTTTTCATCATCATCATCTTCACCTTCAACTCCTCGATCTCAAACACCACCATCATCAACACCAATTCTTCGGTGTAAAACCGCCATTGATGAAACCTCACCAAAGCTGATAAAATGCAATACACCACCACCACCACCTTGTTCTTCTTCACCTCACTCACCTTCAACTTTCTCTCTCCTCAAAAACTCCCTTCGTTTCTCCAAACTTAACCGCTGTGGTGTTTGTCTTCACAGCGTTAAAACTGGTCAAGGTACCGCCATTTTTACTGCTGAATGTTCTCACTCTTTTCATTTCCCTTGCATTACTACTCTCGCTGTTAAAAACAATGGCGCTCTTTTATGTTGCCCTCTTTGCGGATCTCAATGGAATCACGCTCCTTTCCTTCCTATCCCTTCTAAAAAAACCCTCAAAACATCATCTGAAACTCGTCTTTACGATGACGATGAACCACTCGTAACTCAAATCTCTTCAATTCAGTTTAATACCATTTTGGAGTCCGAGGAAGAAAATTTAGAATCCGACGATGAATTCCCAGGATTTTTCACTCCTCGAACACCTCAAATTTCCGACACTACTACCAAAGGAGTAAAAGCGACGATATCGCCGGAATCGGCGGTAATCGCCGTTGGTCGGAGTTACGAGACGTACGCGGTGCTTTTAACAGTAAAAGCGCCGAGTTTTCCGGCGAGATCTCGGCGGCCGTCGGTGGATGTTGTGGTGGTTATCGATATAGGAAGTGAGATGAACGTCGAAAAATTACAATCTCTTAAAAAAGCAATGAGAGGGATGATTTCTTCTCTTTCATCAAACGACAGACTTTCCGTCGTTGCATTTGCGTCGACTTCTAAGAGACTTCTTGCTTTACGACGCATGACTCCGTCGGGAAAAAGGTCAGCTAGGCGACTTATCGACGCTGTCAATTTAGCTGGTGAAGGTTGTTGTTTAAACGACGCGCTTCGTAAAGCTGCGAAAGTTGTACAAGATCGTAAGGATAAGAATCATTTCGCTAGTATTATTTTAATGGACGGTCACGATGAGGAGAGAGAAAATCAAAATCAAAATCAAAATAAAAATCAAAGTTTTGTTTCGTCGACACGGTTTTCGGAGATACCCGTGCATACGTTTAGAGTAAGGGAGGATTTTTCTGAGGAGGTTTTTGTGAAGTGTGTCAATGTGTTGTTAAGCGTCGTCGTTTTGGATGTTAGAGTGCAGTTTGGTATCGGCGCTGGTTCAGCTGGGGAAATAGCTGCGGTTTATTCGTGCACGGGTAGACCGGGTTTATTGAGTTCCGGTTCAGCGAAACTTGGGGATTTGTATAGTTGTGAGGAGAGAGAAATATTGGTTGAGTTGAAAGTACCGGCGAGTTCAATTGGGTTGCAACATATGTTGTCGGTTAGATCGTATCATAAAGATCCGTCGTTTAGTAAGCAAGTGATCTACGGTGGGGTACAATCGCTTGTGGTTCCTCGGCCGAGGACCATTCGATCATCGGATCCCAAGATCCAACGGTTGAGGAGTCTTTTTGTTATGTCACGCGCTGTGGCTGAGAGTAGGAGATTATTAGCGGAGAGAAATGATTTTGGTGGAGCTGAGCGGCTTCTAGGGTCGGCTCGAGCCGTGTTGGGTCAATCCAGCTTAAAGACAGCTGTGGCGGAGGAGTATAAGAAGAGAGTGGAAGCCGAGTTGGCGGAGGTGAAATGGCGGAGACAAGCGCAGCCGGAAGAGAAGCGTAAAAAGGAAGGAAGTGGTGGAGGTGGGTGTTGCGTGGTGGATGAAAAGGGGGAGCCGTTAACTCCAACATCGGCTTGGAAAGCGGCTGAGCGGCTGGCTAAAGTGGCTATGATGAGGAAAAATTTGAACCGTGTTAGTGACTTGCACGGCTTCGAAGACGCTCGTTTTTAGTTTTTTGTTTTTTTAAAAGAAAATGATTAACAAAAAATTTTTTGGGCGGTAGTTTAGTATTTTAAGAAAAAGAAAAAACAAATGTAAGAAAAGATGGAGCAATAAATGTAGAGAGAGAGTGGGAGAGAGAGACAAGGAGCACCGGACGGCTGGGGCCTTTTGCAAGCATATGATATTCTGATTGATGAGAATTGGAGTTTATGAAAAGGGTCCCACAAATTTTATTTTATATGGCTTTTTTGGCCTTTTTCTTTTATTGTTTTTTTCTCATGGAAAAGTGAATTCCAAAAAAAAAAAAGTTGAAAAATAATTGGAGATTTGTTAATAGAAAATTAGGAGAAAAAAAGTAGCGAGTTTAAGATGATGGGTGGATTCAGGTTTAATTGTTGTTGTGGGTTATTTAATTTGGAGTTAAGTTGTCTTTTTGTTAAAAATTGTTAGATTAGATTAGATGAATCTGATTATTAAAATCTGTAATTGTATATGTTAGCAGAATAGTAGCATCTTTTATTCCTAGTATTATTTTCAATGTCTTACTTTCTTTGTATGTTACCTTTAAGAATAACTTATTTGGATTTGTTTGGACAAAGATTTTACTTATAATATAGTCTCTTAGCGAGTTAGTTTATTATTTAATGTGCTTAAGCGAATTTGTTGAACTTTTCTTTCAAAAAAGATACTTAATTGATATAATACTCCTTTAGTTGATATTTGTCATATCTTTGTTTTGCTAATCAGAAAGTACAAAAAAATATCTTCTTTTTTTAATTGCAAGGAAATTAGTAAATATTCCTTTTTTGGACATTTTCGAAAATGATTGAGAGACAAAGGAAATTAACATAATGAAAAAAGATAATTGAATTTCATACTGAGACTTATAATCTCAGAGTCCTTGATAAAGAAGAGAAAAGACTTCTAATGGAGTAGTAGGAATTCACTAGTCAACACAATACATAATCTGACTTGACATTTAAAAAAGTTCCATTATGTTTAGCTCAATAAAGAATGTCGTAGTGGGTTTGGTCATTATAGATTTATAGTGAAAGATTATTTGTCTAGAATTGACGTAAAGTGATTTAGAGGCGATTGCTAAATGTACGGAGTAATTAAACTCTGACCTTTATTTTTCGCTTTCTAATATTTTCACTTGTTTATCTACATAATCAAATAAAAGTTCTTCATATTCTATTTTACTAGTTGATTTAGGACTAAAATATAGAAGAAACGGATTAAATCATTTTATTCTAGGATGCTAGCTTGTAATGGGCCTATCCGGCATCCTCTTATGGATGGTGGTCCAATGCGATGGCAGCCAAATGATTTTTTTCTTACCTATAAAAAAAAATTATAACCCTAGTGTTTGTAACAAATCACTCATATACCTTTAATGACTATTAAGGTCATGTCCAATTCACCTAAATTAAGTTCAGTTTAAAAACAATAAGTTCAATTCAGTAAAAATAAATTAGATTTAACAAAAACAAGTTTAGTTCAGTAATAATCAAGTGAAGTAAACCTTGCCAAAATATAAGATGATCAATTACTCTCTTTGTTCCATTACCCCTTTCACTAATCTCAACAATTTTTGATGTTCTGATTGACTGATGGAAGGGTTATTTGGTAAGACATTGTTTAAAAGTATCTTACTCCGTCCATTTTAAAATATAAGGTATGTACGATATTTGAGGTTGGACTTTAACCGTTAATAACTCTTGATTCAAGTTAATAAAAAATTATACGAAGATAATAATATTATAATATTTCTAAGGTAAATCTAATGGTTAACTTTATAATTTTTTTTTGCAATATTATAAAAGATATTTTTGGTCAAAGAAAATTTTAATAAAGCGTGCGTGCCTTATATAAGTAATTCATTTTTTATTGATCATTTTACATTAATCTCACCTTTGTAAAATCATAAGAGATAATAGTTGAGCTTTGACCTTTAATTACTCTCAATTCAGGTTGATAAAAAAATAAGATAGTATAATTATAAAAAGACAAATCTGATGGTATAACTTTTATAATTTTTATTTGCAATATTATAAAAAATATTTTTGGTTAAAGAAAATTTTAATAAAGCATAGGTGCCTTATATTTTGAAATGGGAGGAGTGGTCATTAAGGGTAAATGAATTTGTTATAAACGTTTACCATACATGGTAAATTTCTTAAAACGCGAGGGTACTTCGTGCATTCTTGAATCAATACAAATAATTCATTTTTTATTGATTTTTTTACATTAATCTCACCTTTGAAATGCTATAAGCCTATAACTTCAAAAGTTAGAGAATTTTATGCATGGGAATAGAATTCTCAACGTTAAAGTTTTCAGAACTAGATCAAAAGCAAAATTATATGAATATGACAAATAGCTTTTTACTACTCATGTTAATATATTCTATATAGCTAGGCATGTATTGACATGTTGCGTACTTTCATGGTGGTATGGTGTTATCACTAAATTCTATAAAAATTATCTCTTCACCTTATTTTCAATTTAAGAGAAAATGTTTCGATAAGTAAGTGAAGAGTTAATGTCTAAAATAGATTATGTTTAGAGTCAATAAGTTCAAATAAGTTAACTGTGGGACCAATGAATCTTATTTAGTTGGATTTGGGCCATGTTCTTTTGAGCGGATCGTTAAAATAAAGTGAGGTAACTGAATTGAATATAACTATACTGAATTAAACTTAAATAAGCTAAATTAAATTCAAATAGGGCTCAAAAGAACAGAGCCTTAATTTATTTTCAGGCTTTGTATGGGCTATTGCATATTTGCATTCAAGATGTTATATAAATCTTGATAAGTAAAAATTAAGAGAATGTACCTAACATTATCAGTAGTATTCCCTTTAAAGCTTTATCATTTTAATGTATTGAATCATATAATCTTACTAATGCTTTTTTTTGTAAATAGTAACTCTACATAATGCATTATCAGTAAGTATAAATTTCTTAAGCAAATTAATAATGTAAATTGATGAATATTAAATATGATAGGACATTCAGACTATATATATATATCCTCCATTCCCATCTTTAATTTAAATAAACATGCATTGGGGTCTTGATTCATGGTTGTTTGAATTTCCTTTGTTTATAGACAAAAATAAACTTGCATAATGCCAAAATGCCAGCTTTCAAGTTCTGTTGGCACATCTCACATGATCATGAAAGGTACGAGTCTTACTAAGCATATCAATCATTGTCATGGGCCATGGCCCCTTTCAGATGATAATGCTCTCGGTAGTCGGTAGGGCAGCACTTTATATTTTACTCATAAATATATTTTTTAAGCCAATATCTTTTTTATTGGACAGGCCTTTTCTTTTTCAAGATTCAAGATTTAGCTTAAAGTTGGTGATTAGTGATCCTTGGCCACCACTAATCTAGAGGAGTGAACATAACATAAAATTGAGGAAATTTGGGTTAATTTCAAAGTTATCTCATTAGTTATTAAGTACTCCAACATGACCTAGAATTTGTTACACATAACAACTTTTTAATTAGATAACCGGAACTAAATATGTTTATCGAGCTTCTTTCTCTTTAATTAATGTAGTGCGAGACTATAATAGTGATATCAATTTTAAATTATCCTTAATTTCTTATTAAAAAAAACCTTGGAGCCTGAGGCCCATGTAGGTGCTCCGTTTTCTCTTATCTGACCACGTCAATACTCTAAACTCCAAAATTATGGTCTGTTCTATTCAACTTATTTTGACTTATCTTATATTTTTGAACTTATCTTATATTTTTGAACTTATCTTATACTACCTCCGTTTCTTTTTAATCTACACACTTTCCTTTTTAGTCTGTTTCTTTTTAATCTACACACTGTTGCTTTTTCTATTTTTGATAACATGTCACATCTACTTTCTCCTCTTTTTCCACCCATGTTATCCACCTTTTTAATATTTTAACCCACTTTTTAGTTTATCTCTCTCACTTTTCAGTTTCTCTCTCCACCTTTTTAGTTTATCTCTCATACTTTTGCACTTTCTCCTTGGTTCTCCCCCAAAGTGAAGTGTGTAGATTAATTTGAAACCGAGGTAGTATTATTTAAACTTATCTTATTTGAATTTATTAGACCATGATAGTGTTAGCGACTTAACATAATTTGTTAAATTAGGAACATTATGAATTGTGCGATTAAAGTTTTCGAACTTTTCATAAATTTGTCGAATTTTCGAAACTGCATCAACTTTATAAACTGATCAATATTTTCTGAATTAAATATGTAATAGATTTCGGATTTTTTTTAAAAAAAAATTGGTAAGAAGAAATCCTCTGGACTGCCCTCGCACAGGGCCTCACCCAGAGGCCCATTACAAGCCAGACACCCCCCAAACTCCCCAAACCCCTTAAATCCCAAGCAAATACTTGGGGTAGGAATTGAACCCTAGACCTTGCTAGGGAAGATGGGAAAGCTCACCACTTGAGCCAACCCCAATTCCTAATAGATTCTGAAATGAACATAGGTTAGTAACCACATGCATGAGTATATGATGATTACGTATTATGCATGAAAAAAAATGGATAGATAAATTATTGGAAAATGGTAATTGGAAAAGACTAGAAATAGACAAAATTCAAATGGGACACCAGATATAAGTGATGTGATAAAGAAATCAACAAATAATGATGTGATAAAGAAACAAAGAGGAAAGGAATTGTCCATATCTTCAATTCAATTAATCTACCTAACTACAAATTGGAATTAAGATGGAGTCGTTTTCAAAGAAAGATAATTTTGATCGTCTATAAAACGACTGGTTTCAATCGCAATCCGTCACCAATTTTTGTGATCATTGTTGGAGGGGTTCCTTCGTCCTCGTTTGAGTCCAAGTTCTTAATTATAGTAGAAATTTAGAATTGATACTAACAAAATTTTGGGTAGGTAATGAGGAACGCCTTAAGGTTCAGATTATTGCACATGCCAACTTAATTCAATTTAGGCTCTGTTCTTTCGGACTGAATTAATGAAAATTTAATTCAGTTCAGACAAATTCATTTTAGTTCAGGAAAATTCAGTTCAGTTCAATTAGTTTCCTCTCACAATTTTCATTCACTTCAGTTCAGTTCAGTTCAATTCAGACAAATTAAGTTTAGTTCAGTTCAGTTCATATCATTCCAAAAGATCAGAGCCTTAGTAGACATGTTTTTTGGGAGTGAAGGATAAGGAGAATCCTTAACCCTAAATATCCCTAATGGGGTTTTGATATTAAAAACTTAAAATTATGAGATACAAATTTTTACATGTAATCCACACAATGCTTTGTATTTATGATGAAAATTAGACGACACGAATTGAAGAGTACATGAAATGCACGAGTTAGAACTTAGATGTAATACTCATTAATTAATACTTCATCCGATCCGTATCTTAATAGATGCATCCTATTGATTTTTTACATTATTTGGATATCAACTTTGATCCATCATTAGTTATTAATTTATAAAGATAAATGTCATAATTTTAATTATTGATGGGTTAATCTTAATATATATTTTTATAATATTTAATAATATATAATTAAAGATATTGATGGTCAAAGATGTGCTTCGACAATTGTGTCTAGTCAATATGATGCATCTATTAAAAAACAAAGGAAGCAGTGGCGAAGCCACTCAGACCAAGTGGAGTCCTTGACCCCACTTGAATATGAAAAAAATGAAAATTTTTCTTTATAAAATTTTGGATTTTTCAATTTGTTCTTAAAAAATTTGACCATATGACCGCTGTAATTTTTATCAAAATGTTTTTGAATCCACTATATGTTATTTCTGGATTCGCCAATGAGAGGAAGTATTAAATAATTTAATATATATTATAAGGCTAATAATTAAGAATCCCTTAAGGCAAAGTGAAATATATGGGAATTCCTCTTAAAATTACAATATGCTACATACATTATTCTACATTCGTTCTTCTTGAAGTGAATTTTCAGGTCCAAGTTGGAAAGTGTTCGCCAATCTATTCAATTTAGAGCGAGATAGAACATTTCTAGCAAGGATAACTCCAACACACAAATAAATTTACTTTATATGACCACAACTTTCTCGTTTCTAGTTAAGATTGGGTGTGTGACCCATTATTGGAAAGCTGATCAATTTACTCTCACACTCACTACATTTGATCCAGCTGATTTTTATCTCTTATCAACTTTACCCAACCAGAAATCTTCAAAGTAACTTAACCCTAATGAACAAACATAAGAGGACCGAGGGAGTATGAAACAACATAATGTAGCCCTTCATGAAGTAGGAGTTGTCCTTCAATCAAGTTAGCAATTACTATAATTAGTATATGATTATTTATGAAAATAAGTAAGTTTATATATCTTATGTGATTGTAGTGATTTTGTTAGAAACCAACTATATATAATTTGTGAGTCCTAATACGGTTAGACTTAACTATATCTGAATCATATTAGGTCACACATAATAAGTTAATAGATTAAAAAAGAAAAAAAATCTAACGGGGATTCTCGACCAAGATAAATAGAGATTGAGATAATCTTGTGAAGATCTCCAAAATATATCCAATTTGTTATTTATATAAGGAGATCTCCATATATATATATATATATATATATATATATATATATATATATATATATATATATATATATATATATATATATATATTGAATGTTTAATTAAATAAAGTGTTTAACACTCCGCATATACATGTACTCAGTATTTTTACTGACACGCTTTTAGGGCCTGTTCTCCCCAACTTATTTTCAGTTCAATTCAGTTCAATTCAGTTGCAATCATTTCAGTTCAGTTCAGTTCAATTCAGTTCAGTTCCAATCAGTTCAGTTCAATTCCTAAAATTATTCTCATTACTATTAGTTATAATTTAATTCAGTTCAATTCAGTTCAGTTCAGTTGCAATCAGTTCAGTTCAGTTGTTTTATGCCGAAAAGAACAGACCCTTATTTGTTTTGTTTTATGGTTTTGTCCCTATGATGACCCTATTTTGGCGAGCAGATTTTATAGGTTGATGAGATGCATATTTCACATGGGGGAGCTAGTGAGGAATAATAATTAATTAGTTCAGTAGTCGCTATTTTATTTCCTATTTTCCATTGTCATAGTTGAACAATAAAGTTATATATATCAATAAAGAGATGTTATTCTATTGTTTCCGCTGCATTGTTAAAGTAGTACGTAGTTAGTAGTAATATTTTTAGCCTTTAACGTTATCACGTGGCGGTAATACTCTCAAGTTTCTCAACGGTTTTATATTAAAATATATTCTTCAAAAAGAGAGAAATTTGGGGGTGTTACAAAGTGGTATCAAGTGCCTTTAGGTCTTAAAATAGGATTATTAATGAGAGTTTGGGTAGATTTAGAAGGGCATATAAGCTAGAGTTTCGGATTTTGTGCATAATTTTTTTTTCCATTTTATGTGCATATATTTTCTTTTCTTATTCTACCTAAAAAGTTATATTTCTAAGTATAAATATTTTCCAATTTATATATTTTGAAGAAAGGAATAATTATGTGGATTAATTTTTCTGAGGAAAGTTCTGTCTAGGAAAGATTTGGTACTTAAGTTGGCCGTTTGTGCCGCACCTCTCTTTCCTGGGAATCCCCCGATTAATTTTTTTTCATGCACGAAAAATCTAATATTCATAATAAAAACTTATAATATACATATTTATATATACTTAATTTTTTTTTCGAAAAATACAAATAGTTTAAATTTTTTTTGTTTCCTTATTTACACTTACACTATTGTTATTTATGAATAATGTATGACAAGTTGTCTAGGTAATATGAAAATATTATTAACTTTTGATAAGGAAGGAGATTTAATTGTCTTTATGAAATTTTGTGTGGTACTTACTTTTGGTAATTTTTTTTTACCACAGATTCATTATGAAAAATCATAATCCCTTTTTGGTACCCATTCTAGTAAAAAGATATGAAGATACTGTGACTGATTATGTGCGTACTATTCTGAAATATGCAAACTTCCTAATAGAGCAAGGACACCTACAATTCAATTATCATGGACCAACAATTGCTCTACTTTTAGAACACCTACCCTACATCAAAGCCTATCATGGGTTATATTATAAATATTATAAGGTATTGAATTTGTTGGATGG
>CANSTN010010466.1:0-13314 GCA_947644855.1 Beta macrorhiza | reverse complement strand
AGTGCGTTATATTGAATTTTGGATATCATATATTATTTATAGTCATGGCCATGGTTATAGATGCATGAGTATGTGTTGAGTTGTGAAATTATATTGATTGCTCATAAAAGTATGTTTTGTTCAGTTATTGGAATTGTTCGGAAATACTATGTTACTTGAGATATGATTTGAGTATGATAATGTAAAAAGGATTTCGTATTTGTTTTAGCTGGCTTAGCTTAGCTTATGAACTGAGATGAAAAGTGGGCAAGGTACAAGTGGAGAAACGTGATTCAGATATAAGTTCAGTTAAGATCAGATAAGGTCGAATATTGTGTTATTTATGTTACGTTATTTTTATGCCAAAACCTGTACTTGCCAGCGATTTTGTGTTAAGTGATTGAGCTACCCCAGCGATACATATATTAAAGGATTAATTCTTTTCCGAACAATTACCAAGTTTGTTTATTATATGAAAAATGTTTGTGAACTAAAACCGTTTTGACGGGTTGAAGTAAAGTTACTGAGCTTTTCGCTCATTTTAGTTTTTGTTTGTTTTGTATATTCTTCTGTAATTTTCAGGTTTGTGTTGGAGGCTCGAAGTGGATCAAAGCGAGAGTTTTAATTATGAGATTGTAATTAAATTATTGATTGAGAAGTTGTATTTAATTAGAAATATTCAAGTGCTTATTTGAGAATAAAATATTCTATTCTTTTGGGAATTGAGTAAATTATTATGTAATTCGATATTTGGTTTTGGAGTTATTATGTTGTGGGCCCTGACCCACAGGTCCAGGATCGATTTGTAAGGTTATGTTTTCGCTGCAAGATAAATATAATTCGAGGTTAATTAAGTTTTAATTGAGATTTATTTATTTTAAGAGGGATTAGTTAGCAGCTCGGAAGTGCGGGCTGTTACAATAGTTTCTTAGGTGAGAGTTTATGTGGTTCCTCTTCATTAGATAGGACTAATGGTGAGTCCTCATTAGAAGGAACATAGACGTTTTTTTGCAACTCTCAATCTTGAACTCTTTCTAAGGGAAGGAGTTTCCTTGGGAACAGGTTTGGTAGGCTTTTTGGTTACTGATTTGCTTTTCTTAGCAGGCTGTTCCTTTGGTTCAGCAAGTTTTGGAACAGGTTCCCCCACAATAACCTAAACTAGTTCCTCCTCCACTACCATAGGCAGTTTTCTCTTTTGAGAAGAACTTGAGGCTATCCTTCCTTGGGTCAAAACTCCTTCTTGGACAGAGAGGTCCAAGCCATACAACATCTTCTCATTCAATATATTACCTTGCTTAATTCCCAAGGAAGGCCAACCAGTGGTTTTAACTTTGAAATGGGAGAGAAGGGAAGTGATTAAAGCGCCATATCCAACAACACATTGGTTTTCTATGTAATGAATGAGGTGTTGGATAAAAAGAGAAGGGAAGTTTATTTGGATGTGGTGGTCTAGGCAGAACATATAGCACATATCAAGGAGGCCAACCTCATTCCTCTTTTCAATTCGAAAAATGAGTGCCTTCCAAACAAGATTGAACAAAATTTTGTGAACTAGGGTGAGGAGATTGTGGCTGATTTTAGTTTGGCTAGCAGTTCCCCCCAAAGGATTGAACAATGTCATCTTGGGAGAAATTAGGAAAGGTGACAGTTCCTTTCCTTTTAAAATATAGATCAGTTCCTTTGCAAGGAACTTCCCATATTTTTCCTAAGGTCTCTTGGGAGAATTTTTTCTTCCCCCTTACTTCAGTAGTGCATACTCCATCAGTGTTGATGAAATTTGCACAAAATTCATCCATGGCTAAAGGAACTAAGGCATTATTAGCCCATTCTATATCTACACAAAATCCAAGAACATACCTAGAATCACTTCTTTCCACTCGTTTCTTTGAGAAAGAAGTAGCAGTTCCTTTGGGAGGAACAAGGGTTGGTTCTTCTTCCCCCTCAACTGATTCGAGGATTTCTTCTTCATCATCCTCCCCAATCAGTTTCCTTCTTCGAATACTTCTCCTTGGTGACTCCAATTTTTGCTCTTCTACCTCCATATGTGTTTCTTGAGGATTTTCGATTTCTAGGGTTTTGGATGGAGAAGAGGGGTTTTCCATTTGAGAAGTTTTGGAGTTTTTGCTTTTGGAAAAGGTAAATTGAGATAGGTTTTTGCCATTTGGTGAATAAAGATTGAGGTTCTATGTGGTGCGAAGAGGTGGGATGAAGATGAACAATGGTGAAGATGAAGCGATTAAAGGAACACGGTTTTGGACGGGAAAAAAGAAAAAGAAAGAAGATGCATGTAACAGTATACGAAGAGTTATACGCGGAAAATTAAAAAGATAAAAATAAAATAAAATAAAATAAAAGAAAAGATAAAAATTGAATCAAGACTTGATTAATCTGATTCCTATATTTTTTGGGATTTTTTGATTTTAATTTTTTTTTTATGGACTTTTAATTTATGGAAAGAAAAAGAAAAGTAAGGAACTTGTGCTATAGGAACAACTTATACTAATTATCAACATTCATCAAATCATGCATGTTTCTATCACTTAGGAACAACAACGGGAGTATTATGTGATATTTGTGAGTGGCTTTATTCCTTTGAATCCATGTTTATGTTTTGAACATTTTAATTTGCAATGGTCTTAGCCAATTAATCACAGTCACTTAATATCACATAGTGTAAGATAAATCAATTCATACATGGGGGATTGGAACAGGAACAATTACTTAAGTTTTATTAAACCTAACTCAAGCCTTAATTTTTCATATCTAACTCTTTGTAGAGGCTTAGTTAGTATATCAGCAATCTGATTTTCAGTTTGACAAAACTCAAGTTTTATCAAACCTTTTTCCACATTTTCTTTTAGAAAGTGATGTCTGATATGTATATGCTTAACTCTTGAATGATGCACTGAATCTTTTGAAATACTAATAGCACTTGTATTATCACAATAAATAGGAACACAATTAAAGTTTATTCCATAGTCACAAAGTTGTTGTTTTATCCAAAGCATTTGAGAGCAACATGCAGCAGCAGCTACATATTCTGCTTCAGCAGTGGATAAAGCAACTGAGTTTTGTTTCTTGGTGCTCCAAGAAACTAAACTATGACTAAGAAATTGAACCATACCTGAGGTTCTTTTCCTATTTACAAGATCTCCAGCATAGTCAGCATCAGTATATCCTCTTAACTCAAATGTGTCACTTTTTGGATAGAAGAGTCCAAGATCATCTGTTCCTTTGAGATATCTAAGAATTCTCTTTACTCTATTAGATGAGACTCCTTGGGATTTGCTTGAAATCTAGCACACAAATCAACACTAAAATATATGTCTGGACGACTACCAGTTAGATACAAAAGAGAACCAATCATGCCTCTATATTTTGTTTGATCAACACTTGTTCCTATAGAATCTTCATCTAATCTAGCTGAAGTTCCCATAGGAGTGTGATTAATCTTTGAATTTTTAAGGCCATATTTCTTTAGCAGTTCCTTTATGTATTTTTGTTGGTGAATAATTATTCCTTTTTCAGTTTGCTTAATTTGTAGCCCAAGAAAGAAATTTAACTCACCCATCAAACTCATTTCAAATTCATTACTCATAAGCTTAGAGAATTCTTTGCATAATGACTCATTAGTTGCTCCAAAGATAATGTCATCAACATATATTTGAACAAGATGTATATCAGTTCCTTTCGATTTTAGAAACAAAGTTTTATCAACTTTTCCTCTTTTGAAATTGTTTTCTATAAGGAACTTAGATAATATCTCATACCATGACCTAGGTGCTTGCTTTAACCCATAAAGAGCCTTGTCAAGCTTGTAGACATGGTTTGGGAAATCATTTTTTTTCAAATCCAGGGGATTGTTCAACATATACATCGTCATTTAAATAACCATTTAGAAATATACATTTGACATCCATTTGATACAATTTGAATCCTATATATGCAGCAAATACAATTAGTATTCTAATGGCCTCAAGTCTAGCAACAGGAGCAAAGGTTTCTTCATAGTCAATTCCTTCTTGTTGATTATAACATTTTACTACAAGTCTAGCTTTGTTCCTTACAATTGTTCCATACTCATCTAGTTTGTTTCTAAACACCCATTTTAATCCAATCACTTTTTGTTGTTTAGAAGAGGGGACTAGATGACATACCTTGTTTCTTTGAAACTCATTTAACTCATCTTGCGTAGCAGTGATCCAATCAGAATCAATTAAGGCTTCTTCATGATTTCTTGGTTCCATCATTGATAGGATTGCATGAAATGCACAAAAAATTTCTTAACTAAGATCAAGTTTGCGTACCTTTGGATATGTCACTTATTATGAGTTCGACTGGATGTGATTTTTGTTGTCTCCAAGGTTTCGGCTGAAATTCTCTTATAGGAACAGGTTGTTTCTCTTGAGAAGATGATGAGCCTTGTTCATTTGTTCCTCTTTCAGCCATTGTTTAATCAGTTCCTTCAACATTTTCGTTCTTAGTAGGAACAGGAACATCTCCATCATCTTGAGGAATAGGAACAACATTGTTATGAAGGTTTTCATCTTCTTCGTTCCTTTCCTCTTTTAATCCTTTTTCTTCCTCAATTGAATCTGCATCTTTTTCATTTGGTCGAGCCAAGCCTATTTCAAAATCATCAACCTGCTTGCTTGGATTAAAATTGTCAAATTCATCAAAGATAATATGTACACTTTCTTCAACACACATAGATCTTTTATTGTAAACTCTATAAGCCCTACTATGTGAAGAGTATCCTAGAAATATTGCTCCATCACTCCTTGCATCAAATTTTCCAAGATTATCTTTCCCATTATTATGAACAAAACATTAACAACCAAATGTTCTGAAATGTGTAATATTGGGTTTTCTACCAAATAAAGTTCATAAGGATTTTTTTCAAGATTGGTCTCTCATCATGGCATGATTTATCATATGACAAGCAGTGTAAACATCTTCAGCGTAAAAGTTCCTTGGTAGTTCACTAGCTATTAACATAGTCCTACCCATTTCCTCTAAATTTCTATTTTTCCTTTCTACAACACCATTTTGTTGTGGTGTCTTAGGAGCGGAAAAATTATGATCTAAGCCATGATCTCTACTTAAATCATCAAATTTGTAATTTTTAAATTCCTTACCATGATCAGATCTAATATGCATCAATTTGTGACCACTCAAATTTTGAACTTTCTTTGCAATGACAAGGAACTCATCATAAGTTTCATCCTTACTAGAAAGAAAAATAACCCAAGTGTATCTTGAGTAGTCATCAACAATAACTAGAACATACTTCTTACCACTTCTACTTTGAATTCTCATACGGCCACACAAATCCATGTGAATTAATTCCAATGGCTTTGTGGTGCTCACAACAGTTTTAGATTTGAAAGAGGATCTAATATGCTTCCCTTTGGCACACGCATCACAAATTGATCAATATGAAACTTTATAGATGGTAGTCCCAAAACAAGATCTTTTGATCGAAGTTTGTCAAGTAATGAAAACCTTGCATGACCAAGGCGTTTATGCCATAAGAGAGGATCATCCTCAATAACACTAAGGCATGTCAAATTATTTTTGCGAACAAGATCAAGATCCACAACATATGTGTTCCCTTTCCTTGTTCCTTCCAAGATGACATTCTTAGAGTTATTGTTAACGATCAAGCATTTTTCACTATTAAATTTAACAACATTTCCCTTGTCATAGAATTGGGAAATACTTAAGAGATTATGCTTTAAACCTTCAACTAGAAAAACATTTTCAATAGAATGTGATGATGACTTATCAACCATACCCATGGCAACTATGTTACCTTTCTTGTTGTCACCAAATGTCATACTTCCACCTTCATAGGTTGAGAGTGAGAGAAGCTTAGATTTGTCTCTTGTCATATGCTTAGAACAACCACTATCAAGATACCAAGTGTTGTTCCCCCTCACTCCAACCTGTAAAAATCAACTAGTTGTTAGTTGTAGGAACCCCCTCTTTCGTGGGTTCCTGTTCTTGACTAGCATTAGTTTTTGCAACCCATTTCATGTTGCTTAATTTCACATTCTTCTCAATCATACCAGTTCTTAGTTGACATTGAGTTATGTAATGACCTATCTTTCCACAGTACATGCAAATTTTGTCACTAGGTAGGTCAACATATTTCTTAGGCTTGTTCTTTTTTTGTAATTCTCGAAACCAAGACCTTCTTTTCCTTTTGTCTATGGTCTCTCAATCCATTTAAGAACCGCCATCACTTTCCCTCTGTTCCTTGCGATAACAAGTTCCTTCTTGAGATTACAGATCTGTTCCTTTAAAACAATTTTGTCTTTATTCAAGTTTTCAATTTCAGATCTGTAACCTTTCAATGGAGTTGATCTTATATCAAAGGAACTTAGAACAGGGACAAATTCCTTTAGGTGAAAAATTTCTAAATTAATTAGATAATTTTCATTTTTAATACTCTCATATTGTTCCTTGATTTGTAAGTTCTTATCAAATAAATCAAAGAACCTAATTTCAACATTCGTTCTCATTTTCTTAAGCCATTCTATATGTTCTTTACAAACTCTAACAACTTGTTCAGTTTGTTCACGTTTTTCACGTTCATCTCTACATTCAAGAATTCATCATAAAAATGATCATAAATTTTAGTCCTAGTTTTTCCATCTAAGTCTGATTCAAGTATATGTTGGTTTACCTCAACATTTTCTTCATCTTCCTTTATGTCAGTGTTTGTCATGAGGCAAAGATTTGCAGTTTCTTCATTTTGTTGTTCCTCTTCCTCTTCAGTCTCTAGCCTTTCGAACGTTCACGTTAGAGAAAGGTGCTTTTGTTTCCTTGTTCCTTTCAGCGAAACGTTCATTGTTCCTTTCTTTGGTCTTGTCGTTTTCCCAAAGTGGACATTCCTTAATGAAATGATCTATACTACCACATTTATGACAAACAGCTTTGTTAGAAATTTTTTTAGCTTTACCTTTGAAGTTCCCATTCTTCATGTTCATATACATCTTTCGAAATTTTCGGACCATGAGAGCTGCTTCCTCTTCTTCTGAGTCAGAGTCATCTTCATCATCAGCTTTTAGGGCAATGGACTTAGACTTAGAGCATTCACCATACTCAGTATCAAGGTGTAGCTCATGAGTCATAAGTGATCCAGCAAGCTGTTCCAAGTTGAACTTGGTGAAGTCTTTTGTTTCCTGTAATGTAGTGACCTTAGCCATCCATCTATCCTTAGGAAGACTCCTAATAACTTTTCGAACCTGTTCCTTTGATGAAATAAACTTTCCAAGAGAAGTTAATTCATTAATAATGTTAGTAAAACAAGTAAACATCTCTTGTATGCTTTCCTTAGCCTTCATGGAGAACAGTTCATATTGATTCATTTGTAAATCAATTTTAGATCTCTTGACTTCATTAGTTCCTTCATGGGTTACCTCAAGTAAATCCCATATTTACTTTGCGGATTTGCATCCCATGATTCTATTGTGTTCATGGGGTCCAAGTCCACAATGCAAAAGTTTAACAGCCATTGCATTCACTTCCATTTTTTCAAAGTCAGCTTTGTCATATTCAGAGAATGGTTTAGGAATTACCTCATTTTTGTCATTAGTGGTTGTGATCTCAAAATCACCAACTTCAATGACTCTCCATACCTGGTAGTTTTCGGTCTTGATGAAAATCTCCATTCTATTCTTCCAGTAGGAATAGAACTTCCCATTGAACATAGGAGGCCGTTGCATAGAGTAACCTTCCTCAAGTTTCTCGGTGGTGTTCATTGTTCCTTGGATCTTTTCCTCAATAGGGTTTTCTATTTTGTGTGAGTTCTATCTCTGATACCAATTGTTATTTCACTAGGAACACTACAAGAGGGGGTGAATTGTATGTGTAGAAATAAACGTAACTTTTTGAGGAATTATAAAACTTAAACAAAGAAACATGCTAAACGAACACAAGAGATTTTTACGAGGAAACTTCTTGGGCCCAACAAGAATAAACAACCTCGACCACTAGGGGTTTTAAACTCAACGCTTTCACTAATTAAGCTAAACAACTCTGTTACAACTTAATTTCTACTCAAGGGCCACACCTTGAGTTCCTAAACTCAAGTTCCTGAACAACTGTTCCCTTAACAACTGTTCCTCTCAACTTTACTTGAAGTTTTCTCACTTTAACTCGCTTCACTCAAAGCTTTCTCTCTTACAGGACTTCACTCAAAATCCCCTTACCCCAAAACCAGAATCTAATGATCAATAAACTTAGTGGAATTAGAGTAAGAAGGCAAAGAACAAATGGCTTTTATGAGAGAATGAAGGCACTGACACTTTACTTAGTTAAACTCACTAAATCACTTGGGCAGACACAAATTGGAACTTACTTAGACATAATTATTTATAGTAGTGATTAACTTGAAGGTGGGATTAAATCATGTGCTAGTGGTAAAAACATTTTCCCGTGATATTCCTCAACTAGAGGAACACGTTCCTTTTGACACCTATAATCTCCACGATCTAAGTTAAACGTGTGCTATGGAATAACTACTGCTTCCTTAATTTTAGCAATCACTTATGCAGTAAACAAAAATCTGATTTAATTAAAAAGTATTTTAATTAATAAAACAAAATTAGATCCTTTTATCAAAATATTATCTTTAAAAATATTTACTTTAAAAACGAAAAGGATTTTTATTATCAAATAAAAAATAAAATCTTTTCCTTAAAAAGATTTTCCTTAAAATCAGATTTTTACTAAATAAAAACGGTTTCCTATAATTTAGGCATTAAACACTCAAACGCCATAATTTAACCGTTATACTTATTCAACATATGTCTAGTTCCTTTTAAATAGTTAGTTCCTTTAACTTAACATGACAGTGTCAGTTCGTCTGTTCCTGTCAAAGGAACAGACACTCATTCTCTTTTTAAATTGACAGTGTTTCTTACCATGTCTTACTCGTTCCTTTACATTGGAACTAGAAACAAAAAGCCTTGATTAGGTTCTCTTGCTCCAATGCTTCTCCAGTATCAAATCCTTAAGCATCTTCACTTAGTCTTCAAAATCCAAACTTGATTTCTTCTTCTGTCTTAGTATTCTCTTTGCTCTTTTCATTGATACCTTGTAAAATCCATTCACTTAACAACTTGTTAGTTCATTACTTAGTTTGTATCTTTGTTCCTTTGTCATCGTCAAAACTAGGGTTCAACAAACTCCAACTACAAAAGTATACCAAATACCTTAAGGCCTTGATCTATTTACACAAAATTTGGACAAAGTGTAGTATAAAAAGTTTAGGTAATGACCATAGTTAAATGAGGTAATTACCTAAACTTTGACATTTGAACTTCATTCTTTGATATACTAAATGACATTGGCATATGTCTAGAAACAAACGTATACCAACTCGAACGACAAAAGTATACCAAGGCGTTGATCTATTTACTGGCATTGCGAACAAACTTAGCGCGGTAATATCGATTTGTTATGTTTGCTTCTCAGAATTTTGGCTATAGCGCGTAAACATCCAACACGCATTGCTTCCGTCTGCACTGAAGATTTCATAAGTTACTGCAATATATAATATCATGCAACAAATTCAATTATATACATTTACAATTTGTACCGTGTAAAAAATGGTTGGTATGACGTTCATACCACCGCAGTGGATGTACTTCATCACGTACATTCCGCGGTCATGCCAACAAAAAGAAAAAAAAACATAAGTCTACCTTATATACAATGTGAAAAATAAGAGAGTTAGAAATTTTGTGTTACGCACGCATTCGGTTGTCGTTTACATTGTGGATATTCATAAGTGAAATCTTTCATGTCCACGAACAAGGGTGCCAAATGGTGACCTTCAAGCCTTCCTGAAGTTGCAGCCATCTAATGCAAAATAAAATAGGGAAAAGCAAGTATTACCAAACATTAATAGGGCTCTGTCTTGTTTGGTAATAACCTAAATATATTAAGATAATTACCTCAATACAACTGTTTAGTGTTGGTAATAACCTAAAGATAGTTAGGTAATAACCAGAACAGTAATAAGTACAAATTTGAGTACCATGTCCATGACTGCCACAAGACAATGGTTCGATTTGGTAAGAGAATCCATAATGTACACTTTTTTCTTACGTAAGTCAATGATCGTCAAGAACCAATGCTCATGCTTCACATCAAGCAGAGGAATATACACCTATAAACAAGTCACAAGCAACGTTTAGTAAAACTTAAATGAAACCACGTAAAGAAGCATACGTAGCAATGTTTAGTACAAACCTCTTCAATACTGCTTAAGTCAGTTGGGAGATAAACATTCAACCGAAAAGCAAAGGTCTCCAAATGGGTTTTGCTACAACCATTAACCCCAGTTCGTTCATCTTATTGTAACATAACAACCTACAGAACAAAAATTTAGTCAGTGCTAATAATTCTATAATAAACTTAAAATTTAATGGGTCACCTCATCATGAACATACTTGGAAGTATTAATTTCTGGCTTTTTCCTCAATCTAGGTTAGTTTTAAATTATACATATACACATCAGGGAACTGTTAATATCCAACAATAATTAGTAGTAGACCAATTACCAAAAACTTTTGACATGATAAACTGATGTTCTGACAGTGTTAGGTTATGACCAAAACATGTTTGGGTCATTACCCAAACTCATGTCAAACAAAACTACCATTTAATAAGGTAGTGACGTAAATCATTTGGGTAATGACTCAAACCATCATTGGTAATTACCAAACACTACTAGAACACCATTTTGTATTCTGGATAGGTTTAGGTATTCACCAAAACATGTTTGGATGATCACCAAACACTGTCAGACCTCAAGATATCCAAACTTGTGTCAAAGAGAAAAAAATTAAATTGGATGGCGTACGCATCTGAGTGCTTAGCCAATGATCAGGGTATATGCAAAAACATTCGTAGGCACTGAGAAAACTCCAAGACTCCTGCGGCCTACCACGATTTTGCGTCCTTTCAATATGTTCTTGCAAATATTTCTTTCAATTGGGTTAAAAGAGGGTAAGCACAGTTCGAAAAATGGAAGTGGCCTACCACGATTTTGCGTTAATGACCGATGGACAGAACTTCTTTCGTCTTCGACATCCCATTCTTAAAGGCCTTATTAAATAAGTGAAGTTGTTGCCCAACCACTTTCTCTTCAGCATTTTCCTATAATTCAAGGCATGGTTTGTTGGACTATATTAGTTTGCATACGAAAGAAATAGGTAAACACGAGAAAGTTTTATATGATACCGATGATTCTTCGGTGTCACTCCCACCTTCTTCCGACATCTTAACATTTTCCGATGTTGATCTTTTTGCCTACCATAATGGAAACAAACAACAAATAAAATAACTTCAAGTGAAGTTAGTAAACATACATCGATGACATCCATTACCTTAAATGCATTGATGTTAATAACATTCCCAATCAACATATAAGCTAATGACCAAACACAACTCCGGCCATAAAATGATGACCTCCATTAAGAGTATTCAACTCATTTGTTTACTTGTCAAAACTCCGGCCTGAAAAACTTTAGGTCATAACCCTTCATGCATTTACAATACAAGAACAAATAAGAGTATATGAATATATGGTAATAACCAAACACCAATTTGGTCATTACCAGAATCAATGTAAATTTGTTTACTTGTTACAACTCCGGCCTAAAAATATGGCCTGCAAACTTTGGGTCATATAACCCATCACGCATTCAGAAAATACAAGAACAAATTAGAGTATATGAATATATGGTAATGACTAGGGGTGTTCATGGGTGGTTAACCGTCCCGAAACAATATTTCGGTTCGGTAATCGAAAGTTTCGGTTCGCTCTTTTTACGAATCGTAACCTTAACCGTAACCGTTTAGACCGGTTACCGCCTAGCGGTTAACCGTCTTTTTCGGTACGGTTTTTGGGTTAACTATTAACCGTTATTCAAGCTATAATACTATATTTTACTTGATGTAAATATATATTTTTTAATTTTTTGTGCATATACTTTAATATTATATATATACTCTAATATAAAATGTATTATAAAGTGGATAATAAATCCATTGGAAGACATAATAACACTAATAATTTACTCCATTTCCTAATTATAGTGTTTATATCAGTACTAAAGTTTCCAAATAATCACATACTTCCTATAATTGTTCTTACTTAGTCACAAATATTAGAATTGAGGTAATTGTTGGAAAAAGTTCCAAAATAATTAAATAGAGGAAAAAAATATTTCGGTCTTTCGGTTAACCGTTTACTCAAAAATCATAACCGTAACTGTACCGTTTAACCGTTACTTTTGCCGGTTCGGTAACCGTACCGTCAAAACTTTTTTTACCGGTACGGTTACCACCCACTTTGACCGGTTTTTTCGATTTTTCGATTGCGATTTTTTATGAACACCCCTAGTAATGACCAAACACAAATTTGGTCATTATCAAAATCAATGTACAATGTCATAGTATGTAAGGAAAAAATTAGAACCAATTATAATAAATTATATTCATACGCTGCTCATGAAGTTTTCTCTCCACCTCGAGGGGTTTTTTTTTGTTGAACTTTTTTTTTGGCTGAGTGGTTTTTTGGGCACTTGGAGGTGTTTTTGTGACATTTACTTTTGTAGTGCTCTTCTTCGCAGTCACCTTCTCTAAAGGCCTGTCCAAAACGCTTGCTACTCCATCTTCTTTTTTTGTCTTAGCTTTTTTGGTTCTCTTTTTTGGCGTCAACTCACTACTACATTTTGAAGCAATTGCAACAGTCAAATGCAACGGTTGACTACAATGCAACAGTCAAATGCAACGTTTGGTCATAATGCAACGGTATATTGCAACGACGTATGCTAGTGTAACGGTTTATTGCAACAATTATACTAAACTGTTGCATTAGTGTGTTAAATGCAACGACATTTAAATCTATTGCAACGGTTTCTAAATAACTATTGCAATAAGGTGTATGGCATTGCATTATTCTAATTGCTAATGCAACGGTTATCATCCGCAAGGATGTTTAAGGTTGGCCCCTGGACTAATTGGGGTCCTTCCTAAGTTTGTTTTCCTCATAAAAAAAAAGGAAAAATTGTTTTAAATAAGTCAACCTTTACGTGGTCTTCCAATTTCAAGTCTAACTTTTGAAAATACAGAAATAAGCCAACCTTACCATCATTTACGTCAAATTTAGGTTAGTGGTTTTTTTTACCCATTGTCACAGGTTACCACCCCATCAAACCCAACATCCACCCCTCCTACCCATACCACCGCAGCCCCACCCCCACCCATCCCCTCCCCCGCCCTGCCCTTGCATCCCCCACCATGGCAGCCCCC
>CANSTN010010464.1:0-13314 GCA_947644855.1 Beta macrorhiza | reverse complement strand
CACATGTCGATGCACTACTTTGAACCTTCATATCTCTAATTTTGTATTTGTAAAAAATATAAAAAGTCGATATTCTAAAAGTACATATCGAGACGAATCAAACAAGACCCCACATGACTATATTTTCTCTTAACCATAAATCACAAATGATAGCCAAAGGTAAATTTGTGAATAGTGTCAAAAGTGAGAGTGTAACTATTAAAAAGAAACGGAAGTAGTACAATATAATGCAAGAATATATGGAAAATGTATCAGTTTCTTCAAAGTATTTGTTAATAAGGACCTAATTAGCTCCAGTGTGCAAGAGCTGATCAGATGTGATACTCAAAGTGAATAAGTAGATGTGGAACCCATGTTAGAGACAAGAAAATACATAACTTTACCAATAATGTTATATCGCGACTAGATCGAGATAACATTTGTGAAAACTAAATTAGAACGAAGGGAGTAACAAAATACATTACCTAATAATATGAGCACAAATCGAACCTCCCCTCCTTGGAAGATGCAAAAGAAGATTATATAAGGATTGCAAGGGTGAATTTCCCAGAATCAACTCTTATAAGAAATTCCAATTATAATACTTCATTATATAACTAGGCTGGATTACAGGTGTCAGATTGCAGCGTTTTTTTGTGGATTTTGGTAAAATCGACGAACCTTGGATCCACTTTCTTGCTTGGAGTATTCTTCACTTTCTGAATCTACATAAAATCCGCCTTAAGATTTCTTTAGAAGCATATGCTAAATTATTTATTATGATTATAGTAAGTAGTATATTACAATTGGTTGGAATTGTAGTTTGAAGTTTCACAAAATTGCAATTATTTATTATATATATGCGTCGGTGGTAAGAAGAAGTAGACTAAAAAACCATGAGCCACGGAGCTGAGAACGGATCTTTGAATTATTTTTTTGACAATATTGCGTATTTATTAAACTCTTTTAATTCTCAATAACAGCAACATAAATGTTTCACATGGAAGTAGACGAAATAAATGAGAAAACGCGGGAAAATGATCAACACTAGGAGGTATTGGTGGATCGAGTTTGTTGTTGTTAAAAAGAATATACTCTTTAAATTTGTTTTTCTCTCTTAAATCTTAATGAGTCAATGCCATAGCTTACAACCCACGGTTTTTTTTCAATGGCCCAACTTTTTTTTCGCAAAAGCTAATACTTCCTAGTTCCTACTCACAATTAGACAAACACCGAAACACGTACTACCTCCATTTTCAAATAAGTGCAACATTTTGACTTTTATACTTGTCAACGCACAACTTTGAACATTTATATCTCAAATTATGTATTTGTGAAAGTTATAAAAAGTTGATATTATGAAAATATTCATTGTAACAAATCCAAAAACATTTTATATGATCATTTTTATTTTTATATATTAGTAAAAAAAATATGATTAAAGTAAGGTGTGTGAATAGTGTAAAAAGTCAAAGTTTTGCACTTAAATAGAAATAGAGGAAGTATTAAAATCAGATTCAATCTGAAAATTTAATTGAAATATGTCCAGAAAATTTTACGATATTATAATGCATTCCGGCCCCAATTTATGAGGTATTACACTATTTACTTATTATTCGTTAGTATTTAAAATTGTCAAATATTATTGATCTTTAAATTTGTTTTAAAAAACAGCGTCTATCCAGTTTAGGGACTTATATAAGTCATGAATTTAGAATGTTTTTTTTGGCATATATTTCTAGATATATGAATTGCACAATAAAAATAACAATATGTTGTTGTAAAATGAAGCAATCAGTGCATTTGTCTTGACAATATTTGACTTCTTATGAATGATGAAAGTCAAAGAAAGAGGGAAAGAAAACCTAGTGATTACAATCCTAAATCTTACATTTGAAATATTAAACTTGTGTATCTGTGAGCTCTATAAGGATCTAGAAACATTGGATCTTCTCTCAAATCTGATTCACTGACCAAAAATCCCAAATTTTCCCCAAAATTCGTTGGTTTGTAAAAACTATGTTCAAACTTCAGAAAGATGACTGAGTCCAACATGGGTACGTTCTTTTCACCTTTAAAATTATAAGTTCTAGGTTTATTAAGTCCAGATAAATTAAGATCAATTCACATAAGTTTTGACGCCTTATAAAATAAAATTCAATAAGTGTCAATAAGTTCAAATAAGTTCAGTTTAAATAAGTTCAGGAGAATTCAAGTGAAGAGAACACACTCAAATATGGGTTAAGTCCAACCAAAGGCTAAACCCATGACTATCCTTAAGGTTGGAAAACAACTAAGAAGGCTCTTCAGGCCCATTGAAAATTCATTGATATATAACTAAATGTAAAATCAAGAAAAGCTGTTTAAAGTTTGATGAAAATTATAAATTATAGGTAACTTCAATTAGAAAAGATAAGTAATCAAAACGTGTTTTTTTCCTTTTCTCCCCCTTTATTTCTAAGCCAATTTTATTACCATGGTTCACGACTTCTTAGTTAAATGTTCAAATGTAGAATCCATTAATAGAAAAAAGTAGCACAAAAGGGTTAGTACATGTTGTGCATTAAAAATCAACTTGTACCTGTCCAGATTCAGGGACATGACCAGGGTTGTGGACATGTCCAGATTTCGTCTACATGACCGGCAAGCACGTGATGTAATCCCGCGTTGAATGAAGTCATAAGTCTGTTGAAGCAGTTGAGAGAAAGAAGGAAAGCACGTTAAATGACCAGGGATCTTTAGCTGGAATATCTATCATTTGTAACAACCTAAAATGGTAGTATTAGTCAGATTGTATTATTATAAATAGGGATCATGCAGCCAAATATAGGGCATTAGCCTTTCCTCGCTCTTCTTTACTACTTTACACTCGACATTCTTGTATTCTCTTGTTATTTCATTGACAATAATACGATCTCTACTTTTTATTCAGTTCATAAGCACTTAGATTGATTGCCTAAACTATCACAAATAAATTGATCTTCTTTGGTGAAATTTATCCAAAACAATTTGGCGCCCACCGTGGGGCATTCAGTCTAAAAAGTGCTCTTTCGAAATTCGTGTTTCACAAAAATTCGTCACAATACAATGGCGGGAAACATCCCTTCCTCTGTGGAAGAAATCTGGAAGCGCCTCATTGAAAAGATCGATATCCTCCAGAAAGAAAATGTCGTCCTGCGTGGCCAAGTCCAATCCGTCGTCTCTATGGCGACTTCATCTTCTCGCCACCAGGCACGCCGCAACATCGAAGGCGCGACCACTCGCCTTGACATGGATACCGTCACTCCTTCCCGAAGTCTCCCAGCACCCCAAAATTCTCCTATGTGCACCCCAATCCTCTCACAAATATCAACTCCTCCAATGACGCGTCCCGCTGTCACTACTGCTGCTATCCCTTTGGCCAGTGACTTCATCATGGTCAAAGATGAAACCCATCTGATTGGTTCTAATCCTTTTCAAACCCCTTCAACATTTCCAACCTTCGGGTCGTCATCCGGATCCGTGCCCAATGCACCTCCTCGTCCGAACTCTTCTCGAAATGTCTATGTGTCCAACACTCCAAATCGGCCTTGTGTCACCTTCCCGGAGACTCTTCCTCCTCCTCCTCTTCGAACCCCTTCTGTCGCGTTCACTCAAAATGTGCCTCCTATGAGTCAGCCTGCTAGCGTGTCCGTCACTCATAGAGTCAGCGCCCTTGCCTCTCATGTCCAGTCCAACCCTAACCTGCCACCAGGGATGAATTTTCTTCACCCTGTCCTTGGAAGTATGAATGAAGCCATGGAACAGAAGTTTTCCCTATTGCAAGAAATGATAAATAAAATCCCAGGGATGACCAAACAGCTACGCTAACTCGCCTTATGCGGATCATATCGATAACATTGACATCTCTAAAAGGTTCAGTGCTCAGAACATCCAGCTATATGATGGGACCACTGAGCTTAGCGAGCACATCAAGCAATACAAGCAGAGAATGATGACCATTCCTATTCCTCGTGATATGAGAGAAGCTAGTCTGTGTAAAGGATTCGGGTCCACTCTGTCCAGTCCTGCCTTAGACTGGTTGACCAATCTGCCAAATGGATGCATCACCTTGTTGGCAGAACTTCAGAACATGTTCAATCAGCAGTTCGCCAGTAGTGGAAAAGTCCAGAAGCAGACAAGTGATCTGTACCGTGTCGTCCAGCGCTATGGAGAAAGTCTCAGAGAATATATTCATCGCTTTAACAGAGAAAAGGTGTACATTCCTAATTGTGACATCCCAACCGCTATCGAAGCATTCAGACAAGGACTGTACGGAGATTCTGACCTCTACAAAGATCTGACCAAGTACCCGTGCACCAAGTTTGAAGATGCGTTAAATAAAGCCACTAGTAGAATAAATGCTTATTGCTGCGGTCATTAAGTGGCCTATTGCGGCGGTTTTGGCCGCGCAGCAATTAAGGGCGCAACAATAGGTAATTAACATATTGCTGCGGTTTTTGACCGCAGCAATAGGCCAAGCTATTGCTGCGGTTTCTAGCCAAAACAGCAGCAATAGGTTCTTTTTTTAATATTAAATATACAGGTCTATTGCTGCGGTTTCATCCCAAAACCACAGCAATAGATGCATAGCAGGGTTAAAAAAAAAAATTATTTCTCAAAGTGTAAAATTTTTGTAGTTATAGTACAATTATAATATAAACATAGCTACAACAATCCACTGCATGCTAAAACAAATTCATTCACCACATTCATATCAAAATCGAAATTACAAATTCATGAACCCTAACATCAAATTCATTCCAAAAAATAAAAAAACCTTAACATTTACAAAAAAAAAAAACAGATATGGCGGTAGTATGCTCTTGGTTTGACATTTAGAAAATAAAAAATCAAATCTGGTTTCAAATTCATTCTCCAGAATCCAGATCTGAAATTTAGAAAATAAAAATAATAAAAAAAGGTTAAAAAAAACGTAACAAAACCAACGAGGAGCTCGTCAAGCCACCGTCAAAACCAAACCAACGACGCGACGCCGACGACTTCGCGCAACGCCGACGAACCCTTTTCTCTCTCTCCTTCGATCTACTTCTATCCTTCGGACCCTTTTCTCTCTCTCCTTCGAACGCCTTTCTCTCTCTCCTTCGGACCATTGTCTCTTCGCGTGGGTTGTTCTATGGCGAAGGTGGCGAATGTGGAGGCTAAAAACTTCGGCTGAAGGCGGCGAACGGCTGAGATCTGAAAATTTCGGTTAGAGGATGAGAGGAAGAGGAGAGTGAGAGGTTAGGAGGAAGAGAGGAAGAGGAGAGTGAGAGGTTAGGAGAGAGAGATGAAAGGTCGTGTGAGATGTAAGGAAAACGGCTAATGAGAGGTACAGAACCCTAATTGGGGCGTGTCTTCTTTTTATAAATTAAAAGAGTCTATTGCTGCGGTTTTTTGTAGGAACCGCAGCAATAGGTTCAAATATTATTAAAAAAATAATATTTTAATCTATTGCTGCGGTTTCGAGTGTAAACCGTAGCAATATATTAAAATATTATTTTTTTAATATTATTTTAATATATTGCTGCGGTTTCGACTAAAAACCGCAGCAATATGTCTGGTCAAAAAGTCAACTTTTTTTCAAAAAAATTTCCGTTGAAACCATATTGTTGCGGTTTTTGGCCGAAACCGCAGCAATATCTTTATTTTATATTTTACCTTTTCTTTTTACGTGATATATTGCTGCGTATAGGTAAAACCGCAGCAATACCACCGCAGCAATAAGCAATTATTCTACTAGTGAGCTCTCACGTAAGTCCGCCTAGAAGAAGATATGGATGCCAGAAAGGAGCCCTCTGAACCTGACCGGACCAGCAGAAAGTATACGTGGAATCGACGGCGAGATAGTATACCAAAGCCATATGATCGACCAGTCAACGACCAATATGTCGCAGCGGTGGAAGACGAGGAACCAGATTGGAAGGACGAGTCCGAGCATCACCTGAAGATAGAAGAATACAACTTTTACGTGAGCACCGGAGGACTCATCAACCATCTAGCAAAGCTCGGAGATGCTGTCAAGTGGCCACCCAAATCGTCACGCCCAGGAGACCGTAAAGACCCATCTAAATGGTGTGACTATCATGGAGACATTGGTCATGTGACCGATGATTGCATCTCCCTCCGCAGAGAAGTCTCTTATCTCTGAAGAATGGTCATCATCTTAAAGAAATCATGTCCGAGAAGGCCAAGACAACTGTCTCGAAAGAGAAATCCACATCTGCTCCCCAAAAACCTGCTAACCCTCCTTCTCATGTTATAGTTATAAATATTATTACAGGAGGATCTGACGTTTGTGGTTTGACTTATTCTGCAGCTAAGAGACATGCCAAGGAGTGCTATACTGACAAGCCTGCCCTAAGACGTGCCATCAATCCGGGACCTGCAATCACTTTCGATGATGTGGACGCGGTAGATGCCTCAGCATTCCACCATGACGGCTTGGTCATCTCTCTCTCCGTAGGCAACTGCCTAATCAAAAGAATCTTGGTGGACAACGGAAGCTCAGCCTATATTATAATGCTAGATACACTCATTCAGATTGGGCTGAGTGAAAGCGACGTGATCAAAAATTCCACAGTTCTGGTTGGCTTCAGTGGAGAGGCTAAGAACACCATTGGAGAAATCTCATTTCCTGTCTATGCTGAAGGCGTCAACCTACAGGTAAAATTTCTGGTTATAGAATGTGTATCTGCCTATAACATAATTCTTGACAGGCCCTGGATCCATGAGATGAAGGCTATTCCGTCATCCTACCATCAAACGGTGAAATTCCCAACTCCCTGGGGCATCCAGGAGATCAAAGGTGACCAAAGAGTTGCCAAGGAGTGTTACAAAGTCATGCTCAAACCTTCAAGTGCCCAGAAAGAGGTGGCATAGCAATTACAGGACCAGTCCGCACCAACAGCTACGTAGAGCCAGAATCTGAACTCCTTGACGAAGTTGTCCTTGACCCGGAATTTCCTGATCAAGTAGTACAAGTTGGCTCTGATCTACCTGACGAGGTAAGGACTGAAATTATTACTTTTTTACGTGCTAACCGTGATTGTTTTGCCTGGAAGCATGATGACATGACAGGCATTAGCCCAGACGTCATCACATAGAAATTACGGGTTGACCCTGAGAACCCCCCAGTCCGCCAAAAGCGATGGAAGTTAGCACCAAAACGCAACCAAGCCATAAATGAAGAAGTTGAAAAACTGCTTGAGACTGGTAAGATTAGAGAGGTACATTACCCTGACTGGTTGGCTAACGTGGTAGTTGTCAAAAAGAAAAACGATAAGTGGCGTGTTTGTATTGATTTTACTGACCTCAATAAAGCATGTCCCAAAGACCCTTTTCCTGTCCCCCATATAGATGCCATGATTGATGCTACTGCTGGACATGAAACACTTACCATGATGGATGCCTTTAGTGGTTATAATCAAATCCTAATGCACCCAGAAGATCAGGAGAAAACAGCGTTCATGACTGACAGGGGCATCTACTGTTATAAGGTTATGCCTTTTGGATTGAAAAATGCAGGGGCAACTTACCAGAGACTGGTCAACAAAATGTTTGAGAAACAAATCGGGCGTACAATGGAAGTCAATATAGACAACATGCTGGTCAAGTCAACAAAAGCAGCCGACCACGTCAAACATTTGGAAGAAACTTTTCAAGTCCTTCGCCAGTACAACATGAAGCTCAATCCATCCAAATGTTCCTTCGGCGTATCATCCGGAAAATTCATGGGTTACATAGTCACCCAAAAAGGAATAGAAGCTAGTCCTGAGCAAATACGAGATGTCCTCAACCTCCAGTCACCACGTTGTCCCAAAGATGTTATGAAGTTGACTGGACGAATGGCGGCCCTAAACAGGTTCATCTCTAAATCCTCAGACAAATGCCATTTATTTTATGATGTCCTCAGAAAAAACACCAAGTTCGAGTGGACCACAAAGCACGAGAAAGCATTACAAGATCTGAAGATCTACTTGACTCATCCTCCCTTGTTGTCCAAACCTAAACATGACGAGAAGTTGCAACTATATCTGTCGGTGTCAGAGTCCGCCGTCAGTGCAGTACTGGTCAGGGAAGACGATGGCAAACAACTACCTGTCTACTATGTGAGTAAGTCTTTACTTGACGTTGAAACCAGGTACACTTATCTCGAGAAATTAGTTCTGGCACTGGTTATGTCTTCTATGAAATTACGCCCTTACTTTGAATCTCACCCCATCATAGTAAAGACTAATTATCCTATTAAGACTTTCTTGCGAAAACCAGAACTAACAGGTAGGATGGCCAAGTGGTCATTCAACTTAGTGCTTATGACATTCAGTATGAGCCCAGGACAGCTATCAAATCGCAGGCCCTAGCTGACTTCGTTTCTGACTTCACACCTAGTCTCCAACCCCTCGCTGATAAGGAAGTCAGCACAGTGCTGAATGATGGGTCCACTCGCACCTGGACGCTCTACACCGATGGTGCCTCCAACGTCAGAGGCATTGGCCTTGGAATCATGCTGGTATCCCCAAAAGGCGACGAAATCCCCCAAGTTGTCCAGTGTAACTTTTGAGCCACCAATAATGAGTCAGAATATGAGGCTCTACTTGTCGGCCTACTAGCAGCTATGGAGCTAAAGGTAAAGCGCCTGGAGGTAAGATGCGACTCTTTGCTTATAGTAAGCCAGATTAATGGAGACTATGCTGCCAAAGACACAAAAATGAGTGCCTACTTAGATGTTGTTAAACGACTTACGAAATCTTTTGAGTATTGTAATATAAGACAGGTACACAGAGAGCAAAATTCACAAGCTGACACACTTGCCAGCCTCGGCTCATCCCTCAAAGGATCCAAGTTGACCAGTGTTCCTATTGTCCATCTAGCTTATCCAGCTATCGAGCATGACATCTTTGTGATCCAGAATGAAGATGACGGCGCCTCAACGTCAGCACCTCCACCTCCCAATACAGGATGGACTCTGCCATTCATCGCTTGGCTCAAGGACGGCACCACTCCTCCTGGAGAAGACGCCAAAGCATTTAGGATGAAAGCGTCGCGTTACACACTAATTCAAAATATCTTGTTTAAAGTATCTATTTCAGGTGTCTATCTTAGGTGCCTGGAAGCTGCAGAAGCAAAGCAAGTCTTGGAAGAAACCCATTGTGGTATCGGAGGCAACCATGCTGCTGGACGAAGCATGTCAACCAAGATCCAACTCATGGGCTACTATTGGCCCACCATGCGTCAAGATGCCGCAGACATCGCCAAGAAGTGCGACGCCTGTCAACGAAATGCTCCAGTCCAACATCAACCATCAGAGACCTTGCATCCCACTTTGACGCCATAGCCATTCATGAAGTGGGGCATGGACATAGTAGGCAAGCTGCCTCAAGCACCTGGCAAGAAAGTCTTCATGCTAGCCATGACGGACTACTTCTCAAAGTGGATAGAAGCTGAAGCATTCAAACAGGTAAGAGATAAGGAAGTTATTTCTTTCATAAAGCGTAATATACTGTGTAGGTACGGTGTCCCCGCAGATATAGTATGCGATAATGACTCCCAGTTCATAAGCGACAAGACCAGAGCTTTTTCCGCAAAATGGAAAATTGGACTACACACATCCACACCTAGATATCCACAGGCCAATGGTCAAGCAGAGTCCGGCAACAAAATCGTTGTCAATCAGCTGAAGCGTCGCTTAGAAGCTGCTAAAGGGAAATGGGCAGAACAGCTCCCACTTGTCCTATGGGCTGACCTGACAACTCCAAAGAACGCTAATGGACACACTCCCTTCTCCATCATTTATGGATGTGAAGCTGTCATCCCATCGGAAGTACAAGTCCCTTCTGCCGGGTATGGTTTAATGACTGAAAATGAAAATGATGATGCACTAACCCATGATGTAGATACTGTTGACGAAATAAGGGAACAAGCCAGAGTCAGAATGGCGGTCTACCAACAAGGTGTGGCTCGTAGCTACAACAAAAATGTGAGGATAAAAATGTTCCAAGAAGGTGACTGGGTCCTCAGAAAAGTTTTCCAGAACACAAAAGATCCTACTGATGGTAAGTTAGGTCCCACCTGGGAAGGACCATACCAAATAAGTAAGGTCATAGGACAAGGGGCATACTCTCTTGTCAAGCAAGATGGGACACCCATTCCAAGAAGTTGGAATGCAACGCACCTGAAGAGGTATTATTTCTAAATCCTGCTTGTCATTTGTCCAGTATTTGTGACACTTCAGACAGGTATGTTTCCCTTTACCTATTTGTTATTTTGGTATTTTCTTTCTTATTTCTTTCTTTTCAAATTCAAACTGACTTAAGCATCGGAGGGTCGTTGGCCGCACCAACGGCCAACGCCTCTTACCTTTTGTTTTGCAGAACTACTCATACAGCAAACTCACATGGGGCAACTACACTAGGACAACTACCTACTCAGGTATTCACAACTTGTCCACACCAGTCCTTCTACAGGATATGGTCTGTATAACAACTAGGCAACTTGGCAACATCACATCAGTCTCACAACTCTACAAACTGACAACTACAAATTGACAACTGCAATTTAACAACTGCAAATCAACAACTAGTTATGCAACCTGACAATTTCAAAACAAATTCACATAAACAAAAGCAAACGCATCTGGCAATGCCCACCAGAACAGTGGACATGCAGGATAATTGTTCAACAAAAAAACACTTCAAACCTGTCTGCCTCCATGGGCAAGACAGTAAAACTATTGTTCAACAAACCAAAGGTAAATATTGTTAAAAGCATAGACTAATCAAATTATGGTTACATCCTCTGTCTTCTCCTCAGGATTCGCCTCTGTCATCACCTGGTCAGCAGCAGGAGTCTTCTGGTCATCCTCTCCAGTAAGCTGCCCACCTTGGTTGACCAACCCACCTTCTGCCTTTTTGGAGTTGACCTCACCTTCCTCAGGGTAAGATTGGGCATACTCTTCAATGGCCTGGTCCGGCTCCGAGGTGTCAGCCTTGCCTTCCTTGAACTCCTTCATCAGCTCAACAGTAGTCTTCATGGCATAATAGATGGCGCTGTCAACCAGTTCTTCCTCCTTCTTCTTCAGCTCTTCCTCTTTGGCTGCCAGGGTTTGGCTCACTTTCTCCAGTTCCTCAATCTTCTCCTACTTTTCCCTTTTAAGCACAGCAATGTCTGCTTCCAGGCGCTCCTTGTTGCCATTCCAGGTCTTCTCCTGGTCCTTCAGCTTTTTCTGAGTGCTGGACAACTCTCCAGTCACCCTCTCCAATTCCTTGTGATAGGAGAGGATGTTCTTGACGTTGCCCAGAGTGGCTTGAAGGGTCTATGACAAGCAGAAGATCAGGTTAGTAAAATTTAAAAGGGCAGTGCTACTTGACCAAATCTTGTTTCATGTATAGACAGGACTGCAATACCTGGAAGGCGCATTGGACAGCTTCGCCAGCAGTATTTTCTGGCTTGGCCTTGTTGTGGCGTGCTCTGCTTGCAGGGAACCAGAGTTGATCGATGTATGGCCAAAGAGCGGTGACACTCTTAAATTCGTTGCCATAGTCTCCAGGAAAGGCCATGTTCAGGACAGGCAGCTTTGGACCAGCCGCGGAGGTAGATGTTTGCGGAGAAGAAGTAGCAGGAGTCGACGGAGGAGGCATGCTCTTAGGAATGAATCCAATGTCAGCAGGTTTGAAGTCTGTAGCAGGGGCAGCAGCATCTTGGGCGACCTTTGGCTTCTTGGCAGCCCTAAGCTTGATGATTTCCCTGGTGGACAGCTCTTTGAGGCTTTTGCTACTCTTGGAGGTGTCTACACAGTTATACATGTCAGTCACCCATGAAACGTGTCCGATCTCAAAGACAAGAATGACCTAAAATTACCTGAAGACATGTTGCCTGAAGATGGTTCGTTTGATTGGAAATCCTCTATTGGGGTGACTGGTACTAGTGCGTATTCTCTTGCCTCTTCCCCCAAGTCCAGTATCGCCTTGGTTTTTGCCTTCGCGGATTCTTCGTCAACTTTGACGTCTTCAAGAGAAATTCCTGCAAAGAAACAAGTAGTGAGAAGTTAATCCAACATCAGAATTCTAAACACATATTCACAATTCTTACCCTTAACCTTCCAGTTGGAAAGGATCCATCCACTCTCTTCGCCCAAAGAATCTATCTCCACAAAAAAGTATCTAGTCATCCATCCTCTATCTTGTCTATCAGTCTTCAGAATAAGAGGATGTCGCTTTGTTTTGGTTGACAAAATCACTCTTCCTTTCCCCCAAATTTTGACTGCATAAGTGTAAGCCAAATCTCCTAGGGTGAAGTCAAACCCTAATCTCTCGGCTAAAATGTCAGCAGAGACCAGAACCCTCCAAACCATGGGCATCAGTTGGCAAGGAGCAACTTCAAGGTGAGTAAGGAAGGCCTTGATTGAAGGAGAGAAGGGCATTGAGGCTCCGTTCAGAAAAAGGTATTCGTAAAGACAAGACCACCCTGGCTTTGTCCAGTCTGCTCTTTCACTTTCTTGGGTTACAAAGGAAATGGTGGAAGAAGGGAGGATTCCTGAGTTAACTAAACTCTCTACATCAGCAGTAGAGAGAGAATTGGGTTTGGAGTTTGCGGGTTCTAAAATGTTAGAGGGAGTGAGGTCGTGTTCGCTTTTTCAGACGAAGATGAAGAAATGTCGATGTCATGGGTCCTCTTCTTTGAAGCAGTCGTTTTCTTCCCCATTCGGAAAAGCAAGAAAGGATGAAGCAAGAATTGTAAAAAATGGCGAAAAGGACGAGTTACAGAGAGAGAAGTTACCTGGGGAAAGCGGAAGATGAAAAAATTGAAAGTGTGTTTGAGGTGGCAAAAGTGGATTAATAAATGAATTGCGAAAATGGGCGGTTGAAAGAAGTGTAATGATGGTTACTATTTGAATTAGAGACGTGCTGCAGTTATCTTACAGATTTCTAGGCGCAGTAATCACATCAAGGCTGTAGTGGGCAGTTGTAATTTCACTTTTGAAATTTCTAGCGCAATTAATCAAGCGAAATTAGGGGCAATTGTTGTGCATTAAAAATCAACTTGTACCTGTCCAGATTCAGGGACATGACTAGGGTTGTGGACATGTCCAGATTTCGTCTACATGACCGGCAAGCACGTGATGTAACCCCGCGTTGAATGAAGTCATAAGTCCGTTGAAGCAGTTGAGAGAAAGAAGGGAAGCACGCCAAATGACCAGGGATCTTTAGCTGGAATATCTATCATTTGTAACAACCTAAAACGGTAGTATTAGTCAGATTGTATTATTATAAATAAGGATCATGTAGCCAAATATAGGGCATTAGCTTTTCCTCGCTC
>CANSTN010010463.1:0-13316 GCA_947644855.1 Beta macrorhiza | reverse complement strand
TGCAAGCACCACCAACAACGACAACACATCACTCACACAGAATGACAACAACAGTCATTACTAGCAACGAACAAGGAGCAGCACCAGCGACGACATATCCACCACCACCACCGTTAGACGCAGCACCAAACAGAAGCGGTAGAATACAGAGCTGAGGAGAGAGAAAACGCGGCAGCAACGGTGGTTATTCGAGCCACTACCGGCGACGACCTAGGCAACACCAACGATGCAGTACCTCGCCGGCGGAAGACAACAACACAGGCGGACAGCATCAACACTGCACAAGTAGAGGAGAGAGAAATTGAGCGAGCAAGATTGACGAGCATGAGCACCGGATTCCGGCGAGGACCACGAGCCATGCGAGTCGAGGATTAAGAGAGAGAGAGAGAGAGAAACGGGAAGGAATGAGCAGCGGAGGCTCCGATGAGGAGGTCAGAAACTGAATGAACAGAGGTAGGAGGAAGGATGATCGTGGATGAGAGAAGGGAATTGGGGTTTTGATATGAGTTGTTTTATCTTTGGTGAAGAGGTATAATCATTTGACAACAAGGAAATAACGTGGCATTTCCAACATAAGCCACAAAAGAAGGAGAGAAATGGATTTGTTATTATTATTTTTTTACTTTAAATATAAATCATAATCCATATAAGCAAATATCATTTTACAATATGACATTATTGATTTTTCTCTTTAATGTCTAAAGGCATTAAAACTCATCAAATTTATGCCAAAAAATATCATAGTTAAGCTAAAATATATAATTAGCCTCTAGTAAAACCCCCTTAAAAACAGGGGCTATTACATAGCTGATAGCTGATTGTTAATTGATTGTGTAAAATAACCAATAATGACATTGGCTTAATATGTTAGGTTTAGGTATACCTAGGTAAGGGTAGTAATTTTAGAGAACTTTAGGACATAAATGTAACTTTTTTTCCTTCTCAAACCTCTAATATCAAAAAGCTCCTCCTCCAACTTTTTCAAAAAGAGCTTTTTGATCCCAAAAAGTTGTTTCAAACCTCTCTTTACCAAACACTTAAATTAGAGGATTGACTAGTCAAATCCTCTAATATGACCTCAAACCTCTATTTTTGCCCCAAACCTTTTTTACCAAATAGGACCTTCATGTAATTGGACCAACTACTCTTTTGGCGGGAAACCCTATTTTTTTTCTTCTTATATCTAAACTGTCAAAACCATTTCTGGCGGGAAAATTAAGACAGCCAACAAAAACAGAGAGAGAAAAAGATGGCGGAATAAGAAGAAACGCCGTCGACGGAGGATCAATTATGTTTCAAGGCAAAAAAGTTTGTGCTCACCAAAATGTTCGATGAAATGCCTCAATGAAAATAGAGAATTGACTGTATTTTTCTTTATCTGGGTGGTTTGTTTCTTAGGTGGACATAGTGAAGAAGTTTCATGTAGATGAGGAGTTTAACTGAGCGTAAAACTAGAAAAGTGAAGTAATGTTTCTTTGTGAAATAAATCTTGCGTAATCTATTGCTTTTTCACTGCAATTGTTTGGGAATGTGTTTTTTTCTTTTTTAGATACTACAAAGATTTCGCAGTATTTTATGGTCCGAATCTCTCAAACCTTAAAGCTAAATTAGTCAGTATTGATATCCTCAATGTACACATTTTAAAATAGTTCACGCACTCTAATTTTTCCTGGTGCATTAGTGGAAACGCGTGGTCAAAATTTGTGAAATTTGATTTAAAGAAGAGAAATAAAAAGTTCAAAAAGGGATCAAACGACTGAAAGATGATTTGATCGAACAATACTTAATAAACCAAATTACATAGTAACAACAAGGATAACAACATCGCCTGGTTACAATACGAAACTGACATCTCCATACTGAATAAACCAAACCATATAATAACCATAATGATGCTCGCAATATTATTTTCTTAATATATCATCCATACTTGAATACTTGATGATTCAAACCACAATAACAACTTAATGGACTATTCGTTTTCATTGTTTATTCATATTACAAGCACACACTAACCATAACGATGTTGGCAACTTTATTTAATTATATTACAACCAGTAACTGGAATAACATCCATACTCAAATACTTGATAATCCAAACCATAATAAAAACTTCATCATACTTAGCTTCTTGAACTTTTTCATTAACATTGACCTGATGTATCAAAGGCGACATTTGTGCACCTAAATCCTCCAGCAGAATAGACATAGTCACAGTAACATTTTCCACAACACCAATATAGAGGACCGCATGGTTGATCATAACCAACACAAGCAAGAGGATAGGTGTTAACGCCAATCTCTTCAAGCATAATGTTTGAGAGGGGATGAACAGCAAAGGTGGGTTCAGGTGTGGTGACTAGCATCACTAAGGCTAGCATCCCCACCTAACCATCCTCTTTGTATTCTTACTTATTTCCATCTCAGTTGCTTATCACTAGATGCTTTTTTGTTTATGTTTTGGATGGAAAGGTGGAGGGTTGGTGTCCATTTATATAGCCAAAGGGTTACATGGGCAAATTGGTCATTTTAATATGGCCTTTAATTTTTTCTTTTAATAGCTCTCATGTCTCAACTTATTAATTCTTCAGATTTGATCCCACTTTATCAATTTGCGTAATTAAAATGAGAATTATGATTCAAATGAAAGTTCCAACCATTGTAAATCGGATGTAATGCAACCAAAATGCTTTCTAACTAATTAAATATTTTCAAAATAAATTTAAATTTCTATGTATCACTCAAATATCCGTCCATTTCTTTTAGGTTGAGAGATTTGCATTGACAAATGGTGCAACGATTGTATGCGAAATCTTCTTAAAATAAGCTTTAGCTCAATAGAATCATGGTCTTTTATTCCTAGATTCTACGTTCGATTATTGGTATGAGCAATACTATATATGGGGGTTGAAGGAAGGGGGTTGGGAGAGTTTACCTTAAGACATAGGAATAGTCTTAGTCTTGCATGGGTACACTATCGGTTTTCATCGTTTGAAGTTATTAAGAGCTCGAAAAATGTATTGTTCATCTCGTGTCTTTGTTTGTGTCATATATAAATGGGTTGGAAAATCTTTGACACTAATAAATAGATTCTAATAAAAAATGCCGTGTCTTGTTGACCCATTTAATTAAACATATTGATATATCCCAACACTAATAATCCACTTATTAATTTCCGTGTCGAGTTCATGCTGTATTGTGGTGTTAAGCTACTTTTTGGTAATTTTAAACTAATTCTCTATATTAATATTGTATATTTGTGTCTCAATTGTGTTATACTGATTTAAACGTATAATCTCCGTGTTAGAAATCTCAGTATTAACTTAAGCCATATAGTAAGACGTGTGTCGTGTCGTGTTAATCGGTTTAACTAAACTAGTTCTCATGACTAACTCATTTTTTCGTATCCGATTTGTATGGTATTGTCATGAATTGTGTCAACTTTTGCTAGCTCTAAAGTAATTGTCCAACGTTCTTAATATGTGAACAAAATTATTATCATAGGTCTACTGTCAAAGTGTTGCAAACAGAAAACAAATTATATCAGGGGTGTTTGGTTGAAAGAGTTTTGAGGTAAAAAGATTGGTTTGACTAGTCCAAACCTCTAATGGGGGTGTTTGATTGGTTAAGTGAGGTTTGAGCCCAAAAAGCTAATTTCTAAAAAGCTACTAGTAGAATCTTTTTGAAATAAAGGTTTATGAAGTATCAATCAACCAAAAACTGCCTACTAAAAACTTTCATACAAACAACTAATACAAATAACTAGTCAAACCATCTAATACAGCCAGCTAATAACTAATGCAAATAGCTAAACTTTAATTGCCAAACAAGGCCATCATATTTCTTCCTCCCTTAAAGGAGGACATAATTCTTGAATTTGATACATGACTTATTGCACCAACTCAACCTATCAAAGATGAAGTTGAACATGTTTTTGATGGCGCTCTCCAAAAGGATTGATGAGCGCATCAATTGATACCAATTTTTCGTTATATGATCCAATTTTGCGTAAATAAATTGAGAACTACGATTCAAATGATACGGTCACTACTAGTCTACAACAAATTGGCACTTGTGCCACGAATTATACCACAAGAATTTAATTTTTGTGGCATATTTTAATCTTTGCGCGTAAAATTTAGATTCTACTCTAATTTAAAAGGTGGTAAAACATTATATGCCATGGCCGGTGGCCCATGGTTAAAAATTATTTGTGGTAAATTAATACATGTGCAACTATGCTGTGAGTAGGGGTGTATACAGGTCCAAAATCGGACCGGACTGGAACCGACTGGACCAATGGACCGGAATTTGGGATTTTCTTGGACCGATACCGGACCGGAATTTTTCCGTCCGGTCCGATTTTGGACCAGAATCTATATTTTTTTTAAAAAAAAACAATTTTTTTATTTTATTTAAGGATATTTATAAATTAGATACATTATGAATTAATAATTTTAATAACAGTATTTCTAAAGTAATAATAGTAGATTTTTAACCTTCTTCCTTTTTAAACTTTTTTTAACATATAAACTTTTTTTTTACTAAAATAATAGATTTTCCGGTCCAACCGGTACGGACCGGAATTTTCCGGGTTTGGACCGGATCGGACCGAAAACCCGGTATCGAGATTTTTTGTGGACCGAGGACCCACCAGAATCTTCGGACCGGTTCGGATTGCTGTCCGACCCTGGTCTTTGCACATCCCTAGCCGTGAGTAGTTAATATTCATGGCCACTTAATGTCGACTGTCGTACCATGAATTGTGCCTCATGGATAATTTTTTGTGGTAAATCAGTACTCCTGCCTAGGATAATTCACGGTACGAAATTTTTATACACAAGTATTTTTTCTTTTGGCAAATAAAACACATAGCTTTAAATTCAGTAAAAGTCTTATATGGACCTGGTCCACACTAAATTAGTGTGGACCTAATGCTAATTCATGTGATTTATGAAAAAAAAAAGTCACTATATAAAAAAATAGATATAAAAAATGAATAGATATAGTATCTAAGGTTTGACTATGTGAAAAAAAAAGGTTACTATGTCACAAATTGAAAATTTTATCATGATAAACTAATGTAAGAAAGAGTGACTATATTAAAAAAAACGGTCACTATGATATAAAATAACTGTATAGTGTAACTTAAGATTTTTAAAAAGATTACTATATGGGAAAAAAGAGTCACTATGTTAAATAAGTAGATTTGGTCCACAATAATATTAGTGTGGACCAGGTCCACGCAAGACTAACTCATAAATTCATCCTAGGGAAGTAAATATCAGGGTGAAATAAAATAAGCTAATTATAAGATAGATAAACATGGTAAAATATACTCCCTCCGTCCCTTAATAGATTTTCCATTTCTCCAATGCACATTTGCAATGCACATTTTGTATCTTTAATATCTGTAATCACATATTAGTAAAAATTATTAAAGTTTGATTATCCAAATGTACATTATCAGACGAATCAAACAAGACCCTACATGACTACTCCCTATGTTTTTTTTTTATCTTTCTAACTTGGAATCTTGGCACTATTCATACTTAGAGAGAATCTTCTCAATTTTTTTTCAATTTATAAGAAAAAATATAGTCATGTAGGGTCTTGTTTGATTCGTCTCAATTTGTACTTTATTAATTTTCAAACGTTATAATTTTTACTAATATATAATGAAAGATATTTAGGTTTGAACATGTACATTGGGAGACGCACACAAGAAAGTGAGGAGAATAAAAAAAACAGAGGGAGTATATTTTATCTTCTATATTGGAGATTTTCTTTGAGGATTTTCTTTACCTATGAATAATGCCCAATTTAGAAATGAGAAATATATTAAGGGACGCAGGGAGTATATGCGATCATTTATTTATTTTTTTTACCTATAAGAATATGTACATATTGTTATATATTTTTGCAACTAAATTGATGATATATATTTTACAAACTAAATTACTTTTTATATCATCAATCACCTTTGTACAAACTAATTTCGGAATAGTTTGATATGGGAAGAATCTTTATTATATTAGAATATAGATTGTGATTTTTTTTATAATGTTTATACATTTTAGATTTAAACCATTTTTTTTAAAACATAAACAAGTTTATATGATAGATAATAAAAATGATTGTTAAATAATAAACTTCACGATCTTCTTAATTTCTATAAAGCTGACGTTGCTTTTAAAGCATTGATACCTCGAGGAGAAATCAAAAAGCTAAAAAGAAAAGCAGACATATAATTAAAAATTTATTTAAAGCATCTTATTTTTTATATTGTTTGTGAAAGAAACAACTTTTAATTTTTTTTGTGTCACCTTATATTCTACTTTTTTGTCCAAATATACCCTGTTATTGGATCCCATCCAAAAAGTAAAATTTCTTGTCTTTGAGCTTTACTATTTTTCCTCCCTTGTTGTGCATGTAAGTCACATACATTTACAAATTTTGCTTTAAACCCGAATCCTATGCATAAAAAGGAGGAAAAAAGGAAAGGTCAATGACTCAAAATTTAATCTTTTAGCCGAAATCTGATGACAAAGAGTGTAACTTAATCAAATGTGTTATACAAGATCTTTTATTACAAATTTTCCTTTAGAAAACCAAATTTTCTATAGTTGATACTTGGCATTAAGGGCATGTTCACCGCAAGCTGTTAAGGTAGTGTTTTAGTTTTTTGACTGTCGAAGAAAATTAGGAGTGTTTGGTTAGGTAGTGGTGTAGGTAGCGTTTAGTGGTTAGAGTAGTATTCTAGTAGTGCTGTCAAAGCTAAAATTTCTAGCTTTTGGGATTCTGGTCAGTGATGTATAATTTTTTGCATTAAAGTTTTGTTTGAGTTACATTAACTAATTATTTGTAAACAACTAATTTAACAACTTCCTTCACCGAACAACAATGCACTAACAACTACCAGCTACTCTAACAGCTAAAATATACAACCACATCTACCGTTGTTGAACAACCAATACCAACAATCCAACCCCTGATTGTCAAAATGACATAAGAAACCAACTCCGCCACTCTTAGTGGTCGTCATTGCTGAAAACTAACACCACCATCTCAAACACTTTGTTAACACCGTAGTCGCTTCTACCTTTGAATTTGCCTGGAACCACTAAGTCTACCGAGTAGCTAAGATTTAATAAGTTTATAGAAGTTTTACTACTTCCCACCATTAACTTCAAAAAATTTTAATTAATTCATATGAGTTCCAATAAGTTCAGGAAAAAAAGGGAAAGAGAATGTACATACTTCAAAAATGCGTGATTTGAAGTTCCATATTGTCAATTTTTGGATAGGTTATGACACTACGTATTTGATTAAGGTTGTTTATCTACCATCATTTGATACAACTGTACAAGTTGAATCATAAGGATGTGGGGAAGGAGTATGTAGCATCATTGTTGATACTGATTGCTCCCACTTCCTAGTAGATAGTTTTGGTGCAAGTATGCAACAAATGCTTTTCATTGTCTTTTTTGAGTTTCCTTACCCTCGTTGGAGCCCTGATTGGCGCATATCCGATATGGACCAACAGTGTCCATACCGTGGCAAAGTTGTAAATAAATGCAACTTTTTTTTTTTTGGGTTTTTTTTACTTACATACATGCATGATCTGATTCACATTATAGTTGATCTGATTCACATTATAGTTGATCTGATTCATATAATAGGTGATCTGAGTTCTCTCCTACATGATCAGAATTCTCTCCACTTTACTTTTTTTTGTCTTTTTCTGTCAAATTACTTGCATACCCCGGTATGGACACTGTTGGCCCATACCGGATATGCCCCCATGCTTTCTCACCCTCGTTGTGGGACATTCAATATAATCATCATATATGTAATCATTGCTTAACTGATAATGCTATTTCAATTAAACCACTTTTTTTTAAGTGTATATCTTCTGTCTCACAAATTGAAGCCAAAATTTGCGGCACTCTCTCTTACCGGTCCACATCATCTTTCTTAACTTACTATACTTTTAATTCTTAATTTGAGGTATTAAGGATATCATACTTCTCAAAATTAATTGATCTCCTCCCTCGAACTAGATTGACAATTTCAAAAAATAGTAATTTGCAAAAAATATAGTAAAGATATTATACTTTACTTTACTGGTTCAATATTTTAGAATTATGCTCTGTGTTACTAACATACTTCCTATGTGTTTTAATTATTGTAACATCCTTATTGGCACATTTTTTAAGAAACTCATGTGAAGTGGAGAGAGATAGAGATAAAGATCGATAATGGAGGTCAGATGATAGGAGAGAGCTAGGGAGATAATATTACCAAAGAATGAAACGTTGCAATTGACATAAAATTTCCAAATAAGAAAAACGATGCAATGTTTTTTTTTTTGGAATAACGAGGGCGAAAAGAACCCAAAAGGAAATACTAAAACAAGATAAAAGAAAAGATACAACTACTAGAAAATACTAACAAGCTAAGAAGGATAACAGACACTCAAAAAGATTATTATTCGGCACCATACGCGGTCAAGCAACTCCTCCCAAGTCCCAAGAGAGCCATTTAGAGAGGAAGTAGTGAGGTTGAGATGGTGGAGTAGCGGCATCGCTTTCCACCCTATATTCCTAAGGTCTAGGGATCAAACCTCATTGGGCTCATTTGAGGATTTCCCCTTATCCCCTCAAGTAAGTCCCTTTCATCTTACCTTAAAAAAAATTTGGAGAGGAAGTAGTAGTTAGATTATGCTCTTATTTAAACAACTCCATTAAATAAAATTTGACAATGTCGTAGTACAGCCAAAAATCAATATATATATCTAAAACTCAAGACAAACAAATGCCATGCTGCCACATGTACTCTCCCCTCTCCCACACAATCAAATGAGACATTAAACAATAAAAATTTATGTTTCAAGACTCGAACCCATGACCTCTCATTTGATATGCTAATGCACTAACCAACTACACTATAATGCTTATGTTGGTCTTTATGGGGGAAAAAATCATTTAAAGATAAATATTTCTATTTTTGAAGACTTCAAATGCACGTAGATAAATAATCCGGGACGTATGGCCCGGGACAAGAACTAGTTTCATCTAAAAAACAATGCAAGCAAGATATGAAACTCAGCACAATTCTATCAAGAACTTCGAGTGTAAAGATATTTTTTTTCAAAAAAGTGACAAGATTTGGGTTCTCCAAAACCGAGAAGGTAAATTACCAACATCACCACCTCTTGTAGTCTTGTGGTCGACAGTTGATTACTACAATCCATTAGATGAACAAGAGAAATTTGTTGTCAGCAGAGAGAGAAAGATAGGAAAATAAATCATGTAATTTGGGATCTTTATTGTTATTATTGTTGAAACTTGAAAGTGAGAGGGAGGAGAAAGAGGAGTCTCAGTATAACTTGATAGTAATTGGGAAGGATAAGAGATAATATAAGAAATAAAATTCTGTTTATCCAGCGATTTTTGAATAAGCTCTTCTCACCCCAGTAATCGGAACATTTTTTACATCAGTTTTGTCCACTCTTCTTGGCTCCACGCCCTCTTGTCATGGCGTCAGCACAAGATAAGGCAAGGTACCTTAACGTGCGCCAAGAGAATGTGGAACTCAGATATTAATTTCAATTAAAACAAGAGTCAAAAATTATAAAGACAATTTTAAGGAATTAATTAGGTCTATATTTTCTACAAGTAGGTATTAATCATAGGGGTGCTAATCGAGTTGAGCAGCTCGCGAGCAACTCGAACTTGACTCGGTCAAAACTCGACTCGAACTCGGCTCGAAACCTTAACAAGCACGAGTCGAGCAGGGTCCTGCTTGACTCGTTAAGCTCACGAGCAGCTCGATAATTTTTTCTTATATATATTTTCCTAAGAATTTATTTTATTTAATATAAAAGTTTTTAAAAATTTGAGAAACAAGGTCCAAGTTACCAAGCCCAATCAAAATTTACCTCATGGTCCATGCCTCCATGATCATACTTCTTAAAGTATTAGTAACATGAGTTTAAAAGAAATAACAAATAAAAAAATGATTTTCGAGGAGTCGAGCTAATCGAGCTTGAGTCGAGCTCGAGTTAAGTCGAGTTTCGAGTCGAGCTGCAAAAAACATTAACGAGCATGAGTCGAGGAAGAGTTTAACGAGTTTTCGAGTTGAATCGAGCAGGGCCCTGCTCGCGATCGATTCGCTCGATCAGCACCCCTAATTACTCCATATGTTTGTGTTGAATTGGTGTGATCATTATTCGACTCCAAATGTAAAAAAATCAATGTTACTTCAAGTATTAGTATTACTATATACTCCCTCCGTTTCTTTTTAATCTACACTTTTTTTTTGGTCTGTTTCTTTTTAATCTACACACTGTTGCTTTTTCTGTTCTTGCTAACATGTCCTATGTACTTTCTCCTCTTTTTCCACCCATGTCATCTACTTTTTAATATTTTAACCCACTTTTTATTTTCTCTATCTCACATTTCAGTTTTTCACTCCACCTTTTCAGTTTCTTTTAATCTTTTTCATACTTTTGTACTTTCTCCTTGGGACTCCCCCAAAGTGAAGTGAGTAAACTAAAAAGAAACGGAGGGATGTAGTATATAATCAATTTCATGGTTTACACACCTTTTTTTAACCAATATTTAACTTTCTTTTATAATAAGTCAATGTTTTTTTAAAAAGAGAAACTTCATTAATTGAAGGTCAAATGACATCAACAATAGGTATTTGTTGACCTAGATCGACCAAAGTAGCGCAAGCCTCTTGTATTTGTTGAATCCTACATCTATTAATGGAACCGTCTATCATTTTGACATAGTTTGGAGAAGAACATTATGGATATAACAATATGAATTGACTGTATCTAAGTTTCCAATACATTCATATTGATAGTCTTGAACTTCAACCGATGAGAACAATTTCTCACACCTACAAACAAATAAATATGACTCACAATTCCCATAGGGGAGAAGGAAACCTCCACAACAGAGACAAAAATTCTCATAGCAGAATTCGAGAAACTCTCATACAGAGAGACTAATTTATTCAACAAAACAAGAAAATAAACTAAAAACTGAAAACAAGAGGGGAAAAGGAGTTTATGATAAATCATTTTTATATAGGGTTTTTAGGCATATTTAGGTTGCATTATTAGAGCATATTAGTTCATATAGTTGCATTTTAGGTGTCATTAGCATAAATTATCTATTATGTACTCTATTACGCTTCGTTTGTGGTTTTCTTAATGTTTTAGGTAGTTTCATAGCTATTTGGACGCTTTCGAAGCGATTTTGGATGAATTGAATAGTTCTTGTAATGGGAGTTGATGAATGGCGGCTTTTGATCGATGAATTTAAGTTTGTGGATGCTTTTCTTATTCCTTATAATCATATTAAGTGAAGTATCTTCCATGAGGATCGCGGCATATCTTTCGAGAGTGAATTTGAGTTGCAAACGAAGAAATGCATTAGTTCTGAAGTGATAAGAACCGACACATGTTCACTCGTTTGATCATAACTCGAGTTATACAGATTGGATTGAAGTTATTCAAGTTTCGATGGAAACTAGACTTGAATATCTTCGCAACGATAGGTCACATACCCATAGACAATGCCTAGAACTCGAGATACAACCTTCGAAAATTGACCCGCGAATATGCTCGCAAACCAGCGCCCAACAGGTTGGCTCTTCGCTTGCGACTGCAATGCTGCCTGGCCTGCTGGCCTGCCAACGCCCAATGGTCGAGGCTCGGCTCGCCTAATTGCTTGACGCCGGCTCGTGGTCGTCGTCGCTACTATCGTCCAATCGTCGAACTTCTTTTATTAGTTTATTTTCTTATTTTCTTTTCTTTCACTCATTTAGAGATTAGATTAGAGGCAAATATAAAAGGGAGATTTATTTTATTTCTTTCTCATGCTTTTTATTCCTAGAGAACCCTATATTACGTTTCCTCTTCATCTCTTTCCTTGGAACCCTAGTTTTTACTCTCTTCCATTAATTCAAGTTCTAGAGGTATTTTTCCATTGTTTTCTTCAATATTAATATCTGCTATTACTTAGAGACTTTCTCTCCACGTTTTCTCTCGATGCATGATCCTTGTCTTGCGCCGTTGATGTTATGGTTTTATATAGAGTTTTCCCCCCTACTTATAAGCTAAAAAGGATGTCAATGGTGCTCTTAGGAGTCATTTTGTGCTAACTTTCTCCATCTAGTTGTGGTTTTCTGTTCTGCGTCAAATTGCAGGTTTTAGGGAGTTATTTCCCTATTTTCTACTATTATTTGACCACTACACTGGACTGGAGAGGTTTTATGCGGAGTTCTAAAGTCCCGAGGATACTTTTCGGGACTTGTGCAAAGGAAGAATTGAAGACTTGGCATTTTAAGCCGAGAACGAAGAAAATGCACCCAGGCCCGATCTGATCGGGCTGTATATGCCCGATCGGGCGTCCACAAGAGGCAATTAGTTTTGTTGCGAGCCCGATCGGGTGGTTTCGCCCTGTCGTTTGTTCGTTGCGAAGCCCGATCGGGCGATTCGGCCCGATTCATCGGGCGTGTTCGAGGCTGTTCTTGGCGTGCTGCTGAGGAGTTTTGGGCCGCCCGATTTCATCGGGCAGGTCAGCCCGATAAAGTCGGGTGATGTGATTTTTTGTGTGCTGCTGCTTTATTGAGCCCGATTTCATCGGGCATACTTAGCCCGATCGGGCGAGTGACTCGACACGCGCATTTAATAATTTTTGGGCTATTTTTCATAAGACTTTTCCAAGTTGTTTTAGGTTTAGTATAAATAGCAAAATCAGAATATTATGAGGGATCTTTTGTTTTAGTCATTATTTTTCTCATAGTTTCTCTCTACTTTACTACTTTTCATTCTAAATTCAAGATCAAACATTGACATTGCTGGCAAGTTCAATATAGTTCTTTCATTTGGTAATCTTGTTCATTGTTTTCTCCATTATTGATTGATTTCTCTATAATTGATTGGTTTGATTTCTTAATTATTTGCAATAGTTCAAAGTATGAATTTTTACATGGATTTTGTTATTGGTTTCTCAAGCATGAGTGAGTAGTTTTATTTCTAGGATTGTGGGGACCTATGTATGCAATGAGGGATTGATAGATTAGTATAGTTACCCTTTATTTCAATTGTTTCCTGTGATTGAATCGTTCATGCTAGATTTATAAATTAGGCCTGATTTGTATTTCTATTATCGCAATATTGAATCTGCTTCGAGAGGAGAGATTTCGTATAGGCTTTCAATCATTAGGCAGAGTGATCCTTGACCATGCGAGAGCGGCTAGGTGATCTTTGAGGGAGGTAATGTTCGAGAGAAATT
>CANSTN010010462.1:0-13315 GCA_947644855.1 Beta macrorhiza | reverse complement strand
ATTAGAAAATAGAAATTAGAAATTTGAGAGAGAGAGAGAGAGAGAGAGAGAGATAAACAAGTTATTAGTTATTGTGTTGGGAGCAGTCGCAGAAACAGAGGTTTTTCAGCCCTTCCCCTTCTCCCAACCAGTCCAACTAACCTCATTGTCCCAAATCAAATGTCCACCTCTTTTTTCTTTTTCTTTTTCTTTTTCTTTTCGGAGTTTTTCCAAACTTCAATCCAATTCCAAATAAAATTTGTTTTTGCTTTGGTCTAATCAGACATGATAGACATTCTTTCTAATATGATTTATCCTCGTTAAGGCTTACTAGTACGGATGGATCATGGATTCAATCCGATTTAGAATTTCCAAGCTTAAATCCCATTTAATAATCAAGATTAACTCAACTAAAAAATTTGTGGACTTTATAGGCGACATGCTTTAATCAATGACGTTATCAAGCTGCTCAAGGCTGACTAGGTGGTTAATCTGATGCATGCTAAGCGAGATATTAATGTTGCGGCTCACAAATTAGCAAGATTTGGAATGGAAATGGAGGAGGAGAAAAAAATACACTTATCATCTCCCCCATGTGTGTATAAGGAATATGTGCAGGAGAAGATCAGTAATGTCGGCCTTCTTCTTGGTTACGCTTGGTTTTATGCTACTGGATCGGGTCGTTGGAACTGTGTTTTTTTATTGTCTCTCTTTATCTAGTTTTAATTTTCTCTTTTATGGAATTGGAACCCGTAGACAGTTGGGTTGTAAGTTCTCTTAATGTTTGTGGGCTTAGGCCCTAAGTAGTAAAACACTCTTCTTCTATGTTAATTAAAACTATATATATTTCCCCTAAAAAAAGGTTGTACAATATTTGGTAAAGGAAAATCAAGATTACTTATAATTTGAAGTAATTAAATATGCATATATCTCTTTATATCATATGCTTAATTATGTATGTTCATAATAATGGTGAAAGTGTGAAATTCATGCTAATTGTTATATAGTGTAAATTATGATATTTTTTTAAAAGTAACTTTTTATGTATATCTTAGAATTTGCGTGTAAAGGTTTTGATCAATTAGACTCTTAATTTATATATCTTGGAAGAATAATGATAGAAGTGTTCTTAGGTATTATGTAATACCCAAAATTTCAAAGCGGAAAAGAAATATATAATAATAGTATTATAGGACGATGGCGGAAACATCGTTTTCTGGGAATGTCACTACTACAAGAAATGCGTTTAAATAACTAAGTGATAAAACCAACATAAATAAATAATATAAATAAATTAAATTAATTAGAGTAATATCCAAATGGGAAACTACTAACTCTTCAACTAACTAAAAGTTTAGGCCTACAACATCTAACATTTTAATGCTCACATCTCAACCCAAGCCCAAAACCAAAGAAGATTCCCATCAACATAACCTGCAAAATATATCAACAAACATAACTAGCAGTTCTCCCAGAACAAATAAAATCAAAGTCTATTCCAGACATAGATTAGTAAGAAAGGAAAGAATAAAGTCAAGTCAACTACCATATGCATCCACATCCATATAACTTATAAGTAACACAAATGAGAAATAAATAACAAGTAAATAGGATAAAATAAATAAATCACCTCAAGCATACCTAAATAAAGATAAAAGTATATATTAAATAAGTTATTGAGTCAGAAACCGAACACAAGTGGATCGCAATCCACTTTCTAAGGTTTGTCAGATCGCAATCTCCAAGTCAGTCTATGGGCTTACGTTCCCCACTGCCTGTGTCTAAGAATGGTCAAACTCCCGATGCAGGGTAGAACACGCAGAACCCCTTGTCCTCTCGGACGACAACAATTAACCCATGTTTACCCCTAGATCGCAATCTAGGTGGTTGGCATGTTCTTCATCGGGGACTACATCTATCCCACCGGAAGTTCTTATCTCAAAATAAAATCTTAAGTAACATAACAATACCATTCAAATCCATAATATTCATCAAAGGGATGTCACGCGGCCTTATACCCACAATTCATCAATAGATATCTCTTCAAAATTCCTCAAAGAAGTAAATTTACAATCTTACAATGAATACTTTAAACAACAAATACTTTGTACACATTTAAGCACAAATAATGATATAAAAAGAGTTTTACAGCACCAAACAGTATCAAACCAGAATTCAATCCCAACAAGAAAGATCACCAATTACATTTACTAGACGGATCAATCCATAGTCAGCACAACCAGATATAATTGGGCCTTGTTCACCAAAAAAAAAAGATATAATTGGGCCTCTTTTAACTATCAAAAGTTCATCATCATATATTCATATTCATCTGAGAAAGTGCGTGCACTGCAGTCCTCGTTGTAGCATAGCACTAGCAGGTTTTCAACTCTCGAATTTGGTGAAGAAAGAGAAAGAGAGAGAGAGAGAAAGCGTGCAAAAATGGGGGGTGGAATGGAAGCATCAAAGAACAAATTCATAGAAGAATGGGGCTCTGCTAGAGAAAATCTGGAGCACAATTTTCGTTGGACTCGTCGTAATTTTGCTCTTATCGGAATCTTCGGCATTGCTATTCCCATCTTTGTTTACAAGGGCATCGTTAAAGAATTCGTGAGCATTTTTTTTTCTTTCTCTTTCCTCTTTTGATTTTGATTTCTTTAATTGTGTTGCAAACATGATTTGTTTTTCGGGATTTTGGATTAGGGATTTGAGATCTGACAAAATTGAGATCATGTGAGGAAACTAGGGATTTGATTGAGTGTTGAAATTGAAATGTTGAACTTTTTTTGGATTATCTAGCTGAGGCTTGGGTTAGTGTTTTTTTGTTTGTCGAATTGTGTAGTTGTTGTTAGTAACTTATTGATTGATAATATTTATTATGGTTTAAGATTAATGTTATAGCTTTTGTATGCGTTGTATAATTTGGTAATTGAACCTGGGGGTGAGAAGTGGTCGTCGCCTCATCGGGCTGACTGTAGAGTGCTTGTGTCAAACTATCTATGTATGTAGGGGAATTAAATAATTTCTGTGTCGCTTGTGGTGTTTGGTTACTGCTATAACAAATATGGGGGCTGGAATATATACATTTCAAAATAAAGGAGAACTTATCGTTGCTTATTGAAATCAGCCTATTTGGCGGAATATGTTGCTGTGAACTAACATAGCTTAAACATCATATGACACAAATAAAGGAAGAAGAAGAAGAAGATTGGGATAATAATTTGAAAGTACAACAAAATGTAAAGATAATTACAAGCTTTCGAGAGGCTTGTTCTCTCCCCATTGAACTCTCAAAAGCTCACCCTAAATACTCAACAATTTTCAACCTGATAATTAATTCCTAATGTTCTCTTATATATAGTATTACTCATCTAACTAACTTACTTATCTTTCTCCTCAAGATACTACTAATTGCACTACTTAATATGCCCTTCCTACTATCCATAGCATCTATGAAGCACGGGTATCGGGGACGAGGATTGTACAGGTATGCCGGAAATACGTCCCGGACGCGTCTCTAAATAGTGGAGAAGGTGAGTCATCGGGGGTTGGCTAGGGTTTCTTGACGGGGTCGTTTCGAGTACGGTTGAAGCAATTTTAGAGGCGTCCCATTGCACTTCAATGAAATTTCAGCCAAACAAACCACCAGCTAAGGGTAGTGTCGACAATCAAGGGTTGAGATTGACAAAGGAGAGGAGAAGAAAATAACAATGGACGCGGCAATTTCTCAGATCTAAGATTTCTCAAACCTTAGATCTATTAATTAAAGCATCAAACAAAGAAGATTGTGAATGAAATCATAGGGCTTCAGATCGTAGGTGATAGGTGACCCTTTCTAGTTACCGTTAACATATTCCGTGGCCGCTGACATACTTCGTTGGCAAGTGACAAGAGTGTCGGGTAGTGAGTAGAGAGGAAAAAGCTTTGGAGATGCAATAAATGAGTAAATAATTCCATGGAAGTAATATGCATTTGTGGGGCAATAAAATATTTAAAATGTGGTAGGGGAAGTGTGAACAATCATATTTAAAGTTATCATTACTCTTGTCAGCTATCCTCCATACGCCAACTTTTCTTATTCCCTAGTAGGGGTGTGAATTGGATGGACTGGATTGGATTAGATTTTGTCAAATCCAAATCCAGTCCAAAGGTTTTTGGATATCAGAGATTGAGTTCAACTCTGATCTGAACTTTTTTTTAGGTCCAATCCAGTCCAAAACAAATTTCTTGAGTACAAATCCAATCTAGTCGAGTCCAAATTATATACTTCCTCCGTTCTAAAATAAATGAACTACTTACCATTTAAGGCCGTTTGAAAAATATGAAACGTTACTTTATTTGGTATTTACTTCTCTCTATCTCTCCCCTCATCACATGAGTCCCTTTTTTTCTTTCTCTCTATCTCTCCCCTCTCCTAAATCCGCGTGCCAAGACCCTACGTTTCATTTAAAACAGTACGGAGGAAGTATAATTTTCTTCCCAAATTAATTCAAACCATTTTCTCATGATTGAAATTTTAAAAGTTACTCATTATTGCAAAATTAATTTTTAAGCAAAATGGAGTATGGATATATAAAAACCACAATCACCATTCCAAATAAGTAACTACATCTACTTCAAAAGGGTTCTAAAATCTATAATAACACGCAAATTACAAAATAGAAGACTCGAATTTCAAAATAATAATTCAAAATAATAATAAAAAAGCCTCTTAACAATCTGCAATATCTAAGCACCCATCTACAATGGTCCACTTACACACATACAACAACCCATATACGGTCTCTTTAGACTATTTAGGGCTGGAATTCATGTAACAAGAGGGTAAGTAGGGTACTAAGGTAAAACAATCAACAATTAGGGTTGAAGATTATGTAACAAGAGGGTAACTTTGAATTGGATTTCATATTATTAGGTTGAAGATTATAACAAGAGGGTGAAGTGGATTGGACTTTGGACTCCATATAGGGTTGAGTCCAAGTCAGTCCAAAAACTTTCGGACTCGAAAATTTGAGTCCGAGAATTGGACTCTGGACTTTTCGCAGTCCTCTTAGATCTCTATTCCCTAGAAGGAAAACATAAATGTTAAAAATACTTCAAAATACAATAATACTTTAAAAAGTGGTGGTTTACTTTGACAGATTGACTTATTAAAAATACAGTATTATATTTCCAGATTTATTTTTTTTAAATCTTTTCTGCCGGAATCCATGCCAAAGAATTTGATCTTGACGTTTTCCGTTCCCAAACCCGTACTCGTATCCATCCCCGCATCCGTTTTGGTGCTACTTAGGATGATGTTAACTTCCTGAAAGACTTGGCCAAGACACCAAGATCATTTTTGTAGTGCTCTGTTATGCAGTATACTGATTCAATTTTGCATTCCTTTGTAAGGTGTAACACTGACTGGTTACGACATAGAAACTTTTTCAACTGTGCTCCCTTTTTAGCTATTATGAGCAATGAAGAACTACATGTTTGTACGAAACTTGTTCGCAGCGTAGGTTGATTTTAGTCTTGAAGTTGACTGCTATTACCTAAGACATTCATAATATAAAAGCTTTTGGTGTTGTTTGTGATACTTCCAGACTTCTTTATCTTTTGTTGATTGTTTTAAGGAGGTGAACTGTTTTCATCTGATTGAATCTAGAATAGTGAACTACCATATTCTCGAAATGCTTGAAATTAATATCCAGTTATCAACATGCTCAGCTGAATGCTTGTGATTATTGAGACTGAGAACTCTCCTCTTATGCTGGACTTGGAATACTCTATTGTTCAAACTCTTTAATAACCTTTCTGTACCCATGTTTGGCTCATACTTAAGACTTATATCAGTTATATGGATACATGGTCTTGATCCTTGAAAAAAAAAAATGTAAAGGCTTTTGTTTTATAGTTTCACAAGTCTGACGCCTCTAGAGACTCTGACTTTGAATAACATAGGTAGGACAGGTCTTGGAGTTGATATATATTGTTATGTTAAGCACGAGTACGAGTGTAGGGTATGGATACATGCCTACATGGACTCGGAAAATATAAAGGACAGTAACCTAGCATTGGAGAATGGGGACAAGATACTCATGAATGATGAGAATTATTATGATTTTTGATAGACTTTTACATGAGCTTTGCACCATGCCAATACATATGTATACATTATAGGCTGACTTGTTTGTTAGTTCTTGTTAAAGTTCTGATCTCGAACCCATATTTGCGGATATAGCGCATCAAATTCTCTTCTCTTTCCTTCTGTTCTTTTGTACAACTTTTTTTCTAGAATTCTGTGACTCACGAAAATACTTCGGTAATAAGTGGAGTATCTTGTATGATTCCATCCCCTTGTTGGAGTATCGCGTGTTTGATAGATAAAAAGAAGCTGAAGCAGCATAGATTCTGTTATATAGGATCCAAGGATGGCGCTCTTTCATTCTTGTAGTATCCTTTGACATGTGAGGGTATGGACAGGCATGATAGCATGCAAAAGCTTCCTCCACACGGCTGGATTTATGGGGCGTTTGGCATGGGATCTTTAAGTAAGGGAAAGGGAAATATGAACCTTTTTTTCCCTTAGTTTGTGTTTGGTGCCTTCTGGGGTTCCTTTTCTCAGTTTCTGAAATTCCAGCTTCCCTAAAACTCTCAACTCTGAACCCCCTCCCCCCTGGAGAAGGGTTTCACAAAAGGCCCAAACATGTCTACACCTTTGACCTCTAATAAAGCACCGTCACAAACCAGCTCCACTGCATGCTCCATCATCAGTCCCCCAATACACCCACCACTGGGAACCATCAACTTCTCAACACCGGCCTCCACCATCCCGTAACCGCCCAATATTTAAGTTCACTGTTGAAAATTTCACACCACCATCAACCACCCAAGTCGAAATTTCGACATACACCACAAAATACAGGATCCGAGACAAGGGGTAAAGACTAAAAAAAATCTTAGAGTGGGTCCATGAAAGCATGATTTTTGGATTACTTGGTCAAATTCGACCATTAAAGCTCTAGATCTTGAACTTCAATTGTCGAATTGGGCCACTAAATGCCTGTCCACGGTGGCGATTTACACTTGGCGGCAGAGGAAGGAGTGGCAACCTATTCGCATATTCATGTATGGGGGAGGGAGAGAGAGAGGACACTGTAGATGAGGAGAGAGAAAAGGTGGTGAAGGTGAAGAGAGAGAAGACGTTGGATGAAGGGTGGAGTTGATGGTGGTGGACAGAGTCCTGACAGTGAAGGGGAAGAGAGAGTGACGGTGGAGGGTTTTCATTCCTTTTATCAAACCAAACATAAAGGTAATTGGAAGGGTTTTGCTAACTTCCCTTTCTGATTTCCTTTCCAATCCTGATTGCAATACCAAATGCCCCCTTAAATCATGACTGATGGCTCCTCAGTTGGTAAGCGAGGACCTGCAGGTTGTGATTTTCTTATTAGAGATCATAATAGGAACATAAAAGGAAATGTTCTGTTGGTTTAGATGTCTGTGACTCAAACACTACTGAGTTAAGTGCTTTGAGGCATGGATTGGAGTTATATCTTGGATGGGTGGAACTCTTTTAAGCACAATATGGAATCTGACTTGTGTAATATGGTTAGTGTGCTTGTTAGTAGAGATTCATGGCATTGTGTGGTGAAAGGACATCAGTTTTGTTGATACTATGTTGAGTCAGATGATTGATTTAAGGTGTATCACACTATCAGTAAACAAATCCCTAAGCTGATCTCTTTGGCTTGGAAAAATGTGAATAAGGGATCTTTGAATGCCTGTTTTAATTGTACCCCCCCCCCCCCTTTCAGTACTTGCATTTATTCTGTTGTTTGAGAGTTTTTTTTTTTTTGTTATGTGATGGCTTTTTGCCTTTTTGGGTATCATGTATGTCGATGTAACTTTTGGCTTTTCATCTTAGGTTTTTTCTTGCTTTCTAAAAATTGAAATAGCCCAGATAGTTAGAGTCTGAATGCTCTTGATATGTATTGTTGTAAACATTGATCTGCAAAGAAGTTGGGATAGGTGTTTCTCTGCTTGAGTTCCCTGCTTCTGCTCTTTCTTAACCATCTTTGATCTGAGCTTTTAATCCTACTTAATTATTTTTCCCTTCTCTGGATAAGGATTTTGAGTTTAGTGGTAAGCTACATTATTCTAACTGTTATTTTTCAAATCAAGCACATAGAGTTACATTATCTAGATGTCTTATCCAATCTCATCAGTCCATGTCCCATTTCTGTACTGGGCTTGGTGATTTTGAAATGGTGTAATGTTTTATATCATTTAGTTGAATTTGGTGGGATTATGATTCAAATTGGGGGAAAATCTGGCTCACTTTTTAGAATTTTGTGGTCGTGTTCTGTTCAGAAAAATCCGGTCTGATGAAAATCCTCCTTCAAATAACTGGTTCACTCAGTTTAAGATGCATTAGATTCTGATGATGATTGTCCTTGGTAGTTAGCTGTCTTTATATGCATCTCAATACTTTTTGGTAGTGCAGCTTCACTGTAGCTGGCTGTTGAATCTTTATGAGAAAAGCAATGTTGAAGTTCTATAAGAAGTGGTCAGCAAACATAATATGTGATATTTTTAGTCGAGCATCAAGTAAATCACGAGTTGCTACCGTGATTAAGCAGGGTATTATTATCGTTCATATGATAGCTTTGTGTTGCCTGTGTTTAATTGAAAGAAAGTGTACGTAATGTAGCGTTCTTTTACTCTCATTCTTGTCTTTATGTTAATGATGATTGTGCAGCACATGCAAGACGAGGATGCTGGGAGACCGTACAGGAAGTTTCTTTGAGTGGTGCTGATACCTTGAGTAATAATGGTGTTTAAAACAGAATTATGTTGTGCTAAGATACCAGGATAATTGCTTTTCAATTTTGGAATTTCTGTTTTTTGTTTTGCCCTGTAGATCTGTATTAATCTACTTTGAACTGGTTTAACATTATCGGTGAAGTGTCCGAATGTTCTATTGCCATTATTTTCTGTTTTACTGTTGTTAGAACTATTGAAGATCAACCTCTTTCTGTTCTTATTACTATAGTTGCATATAGCAATCTGTGTTAGGAAAACAGATTAGTGCAATGGCGCTTGGAACTTTCTGGAATTCTGTGCTAAAATGGATTCTGATTTCATCTTAATCTTATCTTAATAAGGAATCATGGTATGTTGCCCATCCCAATAATAGACAATTCGGTTTAGCTCAGATTTCGTATGTTAGGCAATTTTGGATCCCATGCAATGCACAAATTGTTTTTCATATTTATGTTTATTGTGCCTTTACGGTAAACAATCCCCCTGGCCCCTCTGAAAAAAACCTAGAAAACCCTGGGTTTTATTTCCACAATTTGTTTATAGTTCCACGTAAATTAGCACCTTCTCCATAGGAAATTGTCAAACTGAGTAAATTCTTAGTTCTCTTTGTCTGCCCTTTTTTCAGCCAATAGTTTGTATCACTGATAGTTATCACCATTTTTTGTGGTGTGTCTCCAGTCGTGCTATCCCTGTACGGATTGCTGCCCAACCATGGTTTGTAACCTTACATGTGACGCAAATGGCTTTTTTATACGTAAAAAAAATGCCATTTGCGTCGCATGTAACGTTACATGTGACGCAAATGACTTTTTTATACATATAAAAAAAGCCATTTACGTCGCATGTATATAACATGCGACACAAATGACTCATATTTTGCGTCGAACACCAATCCGACGCAGATCACTTCTGTGCTATTTGCGTTGTCCGACACAAATGGTGGTCCCAGGTCCGACACAAATCGTTAATTCTAAACTAGTGGGGTGGTAATTTTTTCCGAACTTGATATGTATTTTTTTCCATTCGCATTTAAATATAATAAAGAAAACTTAACCACTTAAAAGGTACAAATATAATAATGTGGACATTTAAAGCATGATTAAAAGGTTGAGATGGTAATTGTGCTATATACTAGTAAGATGACATATATACACATTGGACAATTCTAGTGGAGTAATAGAGGTGCCACATGACATGTATACGTTTTCAGACACGCCTTTCAATATATTAGTATAGATTTATCTCCATCATTAGTATCCAAAATAAAGTATAAATATGTCAATCAAATATAGATGCGTGGACTTTGATATTTACAATATATATATATATATATATATATATATATATATATATATATATATATATATATATATATATATATATATATATATATATATATATGAGAGAGAATTTCATATGAAAAAATTCAAGATTGTGTAATTTGAGTATACTTCTATAGTTCTATATACATGATATGTTTATTATGTACGTAAAAATAACGTGTGGTTTTACTAATAACTTAAATATAAATCAAATTACATGCATGTCTTAATAAAAGAATATCTTGTATGGGGTATGATTTTTGGTGATTGTGGTGTTGGTTGCTTGTGATGCTTCATGCTTGTTGAGGAGTTGTTCTTAATTAAGCATCAGCAGGTACAATCCAATGTCGTCCATTAACAAAGCTCTTAGCAAGGAAGGGATGGGCCATATCATAGTTCAATTCTTTAGCCCATGAGGCACCACGGACTGCCGCAGCTCCTGGACCCCAACACTTGTACACCCCAAAGAACGCAGTCCTGCAAGTTTCCAAATTATATTCCACTCCATGTTAATGTATTACTCTAATTAAAAAGTTTATATTCCCAATAAATGTTGTTCGTACGTATACCCTCAAAATTTCGTAAGGACTAAGGAGAAAGCGCTCTATCGGGCAAGAATTTCACTCACGTCAATTTGGCCCGACTTTGCAGGCAACGTCTTTTGGGAGTAGGGGGGATGGTAAGGGGAAATCCCCATCCCCAAAGTGCCTCTAGTAAGGTCTGATCCCACAACCTCAAAATTGTAAGATACAAACCAAACCAGTAGACCAAGTACTACTTGATAAAAGACGCTTTTAATTGTAGCTCCTTGTTTTAATGTATTATGATTTGAGCAAATGGCTAATATATCAACCATCAAAATTTCCCTATCATAAGTTTGTAAGTTAATTTTCCCATCGGTTTCACGCCAATCTTTACTTAGATAAACCTAATTAAGGTACTGTTTGGTGGATATAAAAAAATAATGGGAAGTATAATTTTCTAAGAAGTAGAAGATAATGATATTGTTTGGTTGACAAAACATGGGAAGTCACACTTCTTAGAAAGTTCCACTTCCTACAACATGGAGGAAGTTGTTTACATAGGTCCCCCTAGGTAAGTGGAATTATCCATAGAAATTAACTTCCCATGTTCAACAAGACAACATTTCCTATTTCTTAGAAATGCTTATACATGGGAAAAACTTCTTCCTAAAAAATTCTACTTCCTATGACCAATAAAAAATCTACTTCCTATAACCAATCAAACTGCACCTAAATATTTTTTGTACGGAATGTGCAACTTGTTTTTTTATCATGTGCATTCTTTTTTGAACCGTATGTGCATCTTATTTTTCAAGAACAAGTACTTGTAGTTTAACATATGTAATATGCATATTCAATTCAATATGCACATTTAGTTCAAAAAAAAAAATGCAAATTAGTTCTTCTCATCCTGTTCATTTTAAGAAACGTTATACTTTATCCTTCCTCGTGTTTATTCTGCACTGACAAAAATTATAAAAAAAAATTAGATTATTGAAAGACTGCAATACCTTATTTCGGTTGAAAAGAATTTAGCCCATATGTGATATGTCTTTTCTGTTCTTTTGTTTTGGTTTTGAAATAGACTAGTAAAGGATGATTGTGATTAGATGAGAAAGTAGTGCCACTTACTTGTTTTTGTTGCTGTTATGGTCCCAATCATCCCACCCACCATGAGCAACAATGTCATCAAAATATGTATACGAGTAGACTATTCTGGAGTATTGGCCCATAGCCCGGCCCACATAAAGTGGTCCCTTCCCTGTCACCCTGCAATTCACAAATGCAAACCCTGTCTTCTCATCTAAGGATCTCCTGTCTTGAGCGGCTATCGCTCCAAACCGTTTTGCTGTCGAGTGTATCTCACAATCCTTCATTCCCAAATTCTCATCCATTAATTTTTTTTATTTTATAAGTTACATCAGCATATAAACACTATATAAAACTTAATTATTCCAAGCCACGATAAATTTGAATAAATATAGTTTTTAGCACAAAATTTTCATCAAACATAAATGCATGAAAATCCCAATATAATAGTACAACATTATAGCGAGGATCAACCATTTACCATCATAAAATTTACCACTAAGGTACAATTAGGAGACTAAAGAATATTGAATCTTACATACCGACACTTCAATACTTTATACAAGTAAACTTAATACTCCATCCGTTTCTTTTTAATTTACATACTTTGTACTTTGACACTGTTCACATACTTCACTTTGACTCCGTTTGTGATTTTCTATAAACAAGATATGTTATGCAAAATTCTCCCATCTTATATATTTCTTTTTCTAATGCTAAGGGGAAAAATCCAAACAAACCGTAACCCTCATAATCCCATTTTAACTTTTACGTGCGAGTTTTATGTTATCTTCTTATTTGTAAGACATTGTTGCAAAACTATATATACTGGTGTACGATAGCTTTTATACAAATGGCCGAGTACAACATGTGACACTCTCGGTCTCACTGTCTCTAGCTAAGACAAGGTAAATTTGATCTATAAGACTATAGTAGATAACCACATGTTACAATTGTGGTGAGAGACTGAGAGTTAGAATTTGAAACAAAAGAAAATGTGAAAGCAAATAAAAAGTTAGCATAGAAATATTTCCGTTATGTGAGAGCAAATTGAATGTTGTCTAGTACTAGTTCTTTGTCCTATTAAAAGTCACTTTTAAACGATCTGTTATTTCATTAACAAATAAGTGTCCTAGTTTGTTTGATTAAAAATTATGGGAAGTTGATATTATAAAAATATGTGTTTAGCTATTTATTAAAAAAAACTCACTGAAATAAATTCAACAAAATTTTACATAACAAACTTTATTTTGTTATATAGTATATTACAATAGATAAATATAAGAGATCTGATCTACAATTTGACTATCAACCAAAAAGTGTTGCACTTCTTTGTACAATATACTTTAGTATTTTGTTTTATTAATTCTTCTAAGTCACTTGAGAAATAGCAAGGTTCGAGTAGGATTATCTTATATCACACTAATGAAACCCCTCTCCCCCACCCAAAAAAGCCGTATGTCTCTCCATTTCAAATATTATTTTTAATTTTTTGTCTCTAAAAAAGATTTTAAATAGAAAGAACAAAAAGAAATGGAGTGAGTTTTATTTAGGACCTGTCGTCTAACCTATGCCACAAGGCATAAGTTAAAA
>CANSTN010010461.1:0-13317 GCA_947644855.1 Beta macrorhiza | reverse complement strand
CTCATTAACACATGTTCTATGTGTGAGGTCACCCCCGGGGGGTTTGCGCTTTGTCCTTCCAAAAAGCTTCCTGAGCGATAGTGTTGGATCTTAGTCATAAGCAAACCTACCCAACCATGGCATTGTTCTCTTGTTCCTGACTTGAGACTGGAGTGCGTCTTACACGTGGCCACCTCTTTAAGCAGGGGTACGAAGCGTGAGATCAATCTCTTAGTCATGGACCCTTTTCAACCTTAACCTAAAACTGACCAATAGTTGAACGTAGAACTTGACTTTTAGGTTGAAACTTTGCATATTATTATCCTACTTGTGCATATTTGCGTGTGCGTGCCTTTAATTGTTCTATATCATCGATGTTTCGAGTCAACCTATCGAATGAATTCGCGCGGCGAGCAAAAAATTGAACAATCGTCTCCATTTAAGCTGCGTCTGACGCCGCCCAAGTGCGTGTCGCGCTTTCCATGCGTTTTGCGCAACTCTTAATTTGCGTCTAGCGCGGCATTCTGCGTGGTGAGCGATGTTGTTGCGCCATGTGCAGCTTGCTTGTTCCAATTTGGTTGTGTTTCTTGCGGCACGTAATTCTAATCCCGCTTTCCTATCCTCACATTTTTATATTTTTTTCCACTTTATTCTTCTATTCCTTTTTTTATTATTTCTTTCCAAAAAAAATCCATCTCAAAAATAATTTCAATCATATATCCCATCTATTTTGAAAATTCTATCCCCATCTTTTACCAAACTATATCTCCCATCCTTTTATTTTATCCTCATCTTTTTTTTTCAAAAATCATTCTCCTATCTTTTTCAAAATTTCATCTCATCTTCAATCTCCTATCTACTTCAAAAATTCTATCTCTACCTTTTTTTTAAAAAAAAAAAAAGATCTCCATCTTTTTCCTATCACATCTTTTTTCAAAAATTCATCATTTTTCTCTATCCCATCCTTTCATGTATAGTTCCATCCTTTATGTGCACATCATTTAGGATTCCTTTTAGTGTCCATCTTGTTGTAAAAGTCACATCCACCTTGGAATTCTAACTCCATTGATAGTCTGTCTGACCCAAATGTCTAGATTCATCCAGTTTTACTCCATTTAGAGTTCTTCACCTCATCTAACTCTGTCCATGTTAGGAGTCTTAACCCTGTCTAGGTTCACCCACCTAAGAAGTCTAGAGTCGTTAGAATTTTGTCAATCTTAGGAGTCTAAATCCATTAGAATTCCATCCATTTTAGGAGTCTAGCTCCACTAGAGTTTCATTCACTTTAGGAGTCTAGGTCCACTAGAGTTTCATGCACAATAGGAGTCTAGCATCCTTGAAAGTCCATCAAATCTAGAATTCTAACGTCATTAGAAGTCTTTCAAGTCTAGGATTCTGAAGTCATTAGAGTTTCATGTCAATTAGGATTGCATTCATACAGGAGTCCCTCTGCATTGCATAGTCCATCGTTCATACATTTCATGCATAACTAGAGTTATTAGACATTTAGGAGTCTCATTGCATCCATGCTCTCCATTTCATTTCATGCATTCCGCATTTAGTAGTCCTGAACTACAAGAGATCTAATTTCCTCTTTTGGGATATGTAGGCAGCCTTTACAGGTTCGAACGCATAAATTGAGTCATGCATCCAAAAAAGTCATTCATACATGCACTAAGTCTAGGTGCATTAAAAAAAAAATCATCATGCATATAGGATATTCAGATTTGTTCCTAGAAGCTCAACTTTTAAACAAACATACATTCTTTCATTCCATTTCTCTCTCTCCATCATCATTCTATCTCTAAATCTCCTCTGATGTTCTATGTAGAAATCAAGCGACATTGAAATGGGCAGTCCATCGAATAACGAGCAACAACTTGCTGAAATGGCTAGAGCTTTAGCCAAGCTGTCTAGCATGATGGAAGAAATATCTATAAGGCTTGAGAAGATCGAGTCTGGTGAGTCTTCTGGATTCAACAAGACAATGGAGAGTGTTGTTCATAGGGTAACCAATGCAAATTCCTATTTTGAGCCCATTGATAACACCAAACTGAAAGGGAAACTTCCTGAAGAGTTCTCTACGACTGACATCCCTAAATTTAAACCAACTGATAATCCAGAATATCATTTAAGGAATTTCCGTGCAACCATGATCATCAAATCGGTTGACCCTGAACTTTACCCAATGGTATTCCCGATGTCGTTGGACCCCATATGTTAGAATTGGTTCTATTCCCTAGACCCCAAGCAAACTGAAACTTGGAAATGCATCACTATTGCTTTCATGAAAAAATATGAGTCGAACGCACAAATGCAAACCTCCCTTAGAGAACTCGAGGTTCTTAAACAAGGTGAAAATGAAGGTTTTACCACTTATCTGAATAGGTGGAGAGAGAAATCAGCCCATATGGTATCAAGGCCTGCAGAAAAAGACTTGGTACGAATATTTGTTTCTAACCTCCTCCCTAAATACAAAAACCACCTCAAATACTTGGGTCTTGATAGCTTCGCAAGAGTATATGATGTGGGTATCCATATTGAGAATGATTTGCTGAAAAATACTGAAGATAATGACCTCAATGTCATAGAAGTAGACATATCTCCGAGTCCAATCACTCATTAAGGCATTTGGACTCGCTTAGGTCCAATCAGCACACAAAAAAAATACACTTCTTCTCTTTTCATGTAGAAAGAGACCTCATGAAGATCGAAACAATGAAGTTGTCTCGTCACGTGACGTAGGAGTCTAGACTCATGATTTCATTTTCTATTTCGTTTCTCTTATTTTTCCCAGTCTAATATAGGATTTTCCCTCTTATTGCATGTACTCATAATTTTCAATCAATAAATGAGTATTTCTTTTCTAACCTTGCACTAATGAGCATTAATGAAAATCACGATTGTCGCCTTAAAAGAAATGAATCCCTAATTCTCATGACTATTCTAATAAAGGCAATGAACAACTGGCATATATAAAAGAGGCATTCCTTCCCTTCCCCACAACGATTTCTCCAATCATGCATAACACCCCTCTCCCTTTAACCTACCTCATAGGAAGTACACTTGACATCAATTCAATGTAAAGGGCAAGTAAAAAAGAGAGCAATAAAACAAAAAAAAGCAACCTCGATATGAAAAAGTGCAAAATATAAAAAAGAAAGAAGTGTTGCAAATAAGCTCATCAATAGCTTTGTCAAAGGTATTTTCTCAACCGGCAACCAGCCACATTGCATTCCAATAAGCCATAAAAGACAAACCAAAGCCCGCTAGGTCAAAAACCCATAAGGGCGACTTAGACAAAAGTCAGGGCACGTTCTCTTTCACTTGGCCTGAACTACGAATGGTCTGATTCTGCTAAAGATACGTAGGAAACCTCACCCTGAGGTCCAACCTCTTCAAACCAAACCAAACCAACATCATTATCCACCCTTGCTAAAGACCTCTTCCAAATCAATGCTTAATTCAATGCCTAATTCATTGCAAATGGCTCCAAAGCAAAATGCTAGGCCACCAATTAAAATGTTAAGAGCTAAGACTGGCCTGATTCCATCATGGATACGTAGGCAACCTCTTTTGAGGCCCAACCATTTTATTTCAAAATATTTTTTAAAGGCTCGCCTAGGCCCATGAGAAAAGCGCGATCTCTCAAATCATGAATTTTCAATGCTCATCCCCTACCCTTAGAACTCGACTGGGATTTGAACCTGCATCATTAGCCTACCTTATTGCGTGAGTCAAGTCATTATGACTCCGCCTTCTTCTAATTCTTATCCCTTCCTTTTTCTAAGCTACATTATCGCTTCTAAGCCAACCTTAGCATAGCCTTTCAACACTCAGCGCTATGACCGCGTCTCATCCCTTGAATGTTCTTTTCTTTGACCTTTCTTGTCTTTTTCACCTTAGGAACCCTATATGGAATCTTCAGTCGACATTTGCACTAAGCGTGACGATATATCTTCAAATTCAAGCAATCAAGCTGAGTACTTCATCAAATCCATCTTACTGGGGGCTTTATCACTGGTGCATCCAGAAAATCACAGGCTCCAAGTCCAGACCTATTGTAATAAGGATTTCATTACGAGTCCATGCACGACATCTCATCTTGTGTTTTAAAACCCAAACTGATACAAGATCGAACCTACTCTATTGGCTCACTTAGGCCCTTGGCATACAAACCCCGAAGCATATACAACTCAAGCGCTACAAAAGCTCGTTCTATAACGTATTTCAAATCCAACATTGTCTATTAACTGAATAGATTATCCTTGGCCTCTGTGTGTACCTTGATAAGGACTTCATTACGAGTCGATACAAAATATTGTGGGATCCGGACCCATACGAGATCCTAATTATTTTATGGGCTCGCTTAGGCCCGTAACAACTACAACACATATCGCATCAAGCATAACTTACATGGATCATCCTTGGGGGCTTCCCATTCCTCCTCTTTGAAAAACAGTTTTCTAAACGAAAATTTGAGCTCCTAATGGAACGATCAAAACACCATATCATATCATCTGCATCAAAATTATATCATTGCATTAGTGTCACATCTCTGCATTTGCGTTACATATCTGCATCATCCAAAGATTGTGTCAAGCATTGCTTCCTTCGTCCTTAGCCATAGATTCTAGCGTCAATCATCGAGTCGCACACACATGTATGCACACACGATAACACATGCAAGTCAAGTCAAGTCAAGTCAAGTCAAGCCAAAGTCTAGTCAAGGCAAGTCGAGTCAAATCAAGACAAGTCAAATCATGTCCTATCTATACACTAGCACCCACATCACAGGACACATGCATGTCCCCTAGTTGTTTATCTGTATATATGTGTGTTATTTGTATTCACAAGTACCCCAACGGCTCTATACAAGTTATACTCTGCCTAGGTCTGCGGACCATTACAATTTAACAATAGAAGACAAGTACATGGTGCGTCCAGCGCACTGACAACGACATCGCACGCAGCAAACTGCGTCCAGCGCAGCATACCACGCCAAGCGCAAGCCGATGCGTCTGCCGCACAGTCCTGTACAACACGCTTGGGGGCTTCTTAGCCAAGTGGAACCCACACGCTTAATTCCAAATGAATTCAAATGTTCGTTACGACATTGCGCGCGACAATTCAATGAACTTTTAAAAGTGGGCAAAACACAACATTGCCGCTCTACGAATCAACGGTAACGATTGCCTTGGAACATGCCAAATATTCCGGAACGATTGCCTTGGAACAGGCCAAACATTCCGGAACGATTGCCTTGGAACAGGTCAAACATTCCATAACGATTGCCTTGGAACAGTCCAAACATTCTGTAACGATTGCCTTGGAACAGTCCAAACATTCCGCAACGATTGCCTTGGAACAAGCCAAACATTCCGCAACAATTGCCTCGGAAAAGGCCAAACATTCAGCAACGATTGCCTTGGAACAGGTCAAACATTCCGCAATAATTGCCTCGAAAAAGGCCAAACATTCCGCAACAATTGCCTTGGAACAGGCCAAACATTCCACAACAATTGCCTTGGAAAAGGCCAAACATTCCGCATCGATTACCTTGGAAAAGGCCAACCATTCCGCATCAATTGTCTTGGAAAAGGCCAAACATTCCGCACCAATTGCCTTGGAATAGGCCAAACACTCCACATCGAATGCTCTACAACATCTATTTCATTTCCACCTATCATTCCATTTTTGCAAATTTACAACTACTTTGCAAATATGTTTCACACATGTCTGTTCCTGAAGCTTTTGCTTGTTTTGCAGGTACCGGCGCAAAAGAGTGATATTGGATTGCAGAGCGTCCAGAATCATTCTCCGTCCCGACACGTATACTTTGACTTTCGGTTTTACAAACCTCAGTCAAAGTGGGGGCTTGTGTAGACACATAATCGTGTCTCCCCATTTAAGGGTCCAATGATGAAATATATCGCGGTCTTAGTTGGCTTGGCCCAATGGAGGAGCAGTCTAAATAATCAGGCAATATGTGTTTTAAAATAATATTAAAAGCCCAATTAATCATTCATGATGATTAATTGTAAGTTCAACCCGTGAATTAATTTTTGAGTCCATTTTAAAAAGCCCAACTTAATATTTATTGTTTTAATAAATATTTTCTTAATATTTATTGTTTTAATAAATATCTTCTTAATATTTATTGTTTTAATAAATATTTTCTTAAAAGCTTTTATTATCATCTTTTACCCATAAATCAGATTTTTAATCCGGAAAATTCTATCTTCAGATTTTTTGGGATAAAAATGGCATCTTAAAAGCACGCGTAGCATAAAAAAGGAATATTCTGGAATATGCACCGGACGCGGCGGCTGCACTCTGCGCGCCACATGCGTCCAACACATTGGCCAGATCGCGTCAGGCACGCCAGTGAGCTCCTGACACGTGGACTTGTGACTCACACAGAGTCCTGCGTCTGGCGTAAGTCTTGTGTGAGACGCAAGTTAAAGTTTTATCTTTTTGAAAACGCGTTTCCATGTGCAACGTTTTAATTGGACGGACCACGAAGCAGGCCAACCTGCGGCTGACGCGTGTCCTCGCGCCTGCCACGTAGGACTGCGCCTGGCGCAGGTCTTGCGTGGAGTGCACGCTTTGTTTTGCCTATAAATATGGGCTGATTTCCCGAATCAGAGACAGTTTCGAATTATTATTTTTACGCACACAAATACTCTCAAAAACTTCGAGATACACTTCGAATACAAAAACACTCAAACACTTTCAATTCTCCAAGTCAATTATTGTTCCTGATCTTATTATATTTCTGGTTTCAAGATTGTTTCGCCTGAAGGTTATTACGCTCTTCGATCTAAACCGCATAAGTATAATCTTGAGGGCCCTTGAATAATTATATTTATTTTATTGAATTTACTAACGTTTTCTTATCATGATGTAGATTCCTAATTAATAATCGCGTCCTTTGTAAATTCTAACCTCTTTTCTTATATTTTCTGTATATAATATTCTTGATGTTATGATTGTCCTGCATGCCTGTTTATCATCCTCATGTTATTATGCTAAATAAGATCTAAAGAATTGTTCTCATTAATTCAGATAATTTGGACAACCTGTTAGGAACCTTGTAAAATGATTGCCTAATAACTTATCACTAAATAATTAGTCTTTTGATGTGTTTCCTGAACAAATCTAGATTAATTATTTTAGGGTGCTTTAAAATATTATTTGATTATTCTTTTGCATAAAATATGTTGTCAATCGATATTTAGAAGAGGCCAGCAATGGGCAAACATGGTTCATTATGACCATATTTGTACCCTCACCCCCGAACTCAATTTTTGATTCCTGACCATCTATGGAGTCATGACGGGGAAATCTACATTGGATAAGTCCCTAAGATGTCCCTTCCGTTTCAATATCCAATTAGGTTTATAAGTTTTCCTCTAAAAATTTATTGGCGACCTCAAAACATATTTTTAATAAAACCTTAACAATGGGGTAGTCAAATAAACGCGCTCACACCGCGTGTAGGCATTTAAAGGAATTGAAAAATCCACGCCTACACTACTAATAAAGCAAAATTCAATTTCAAAATTTGAAGAGCTGCAATTTATACAATGGAAAAGGAATAGTTTGATTTGCTTAGCTCAAATTATGATAATTTTTTATATTGTTTAATTAATTCAACCTCTGATTTCACGCCCCAAATCGTCAATTTCAGTCCACATTCTTTAATCGTGACCAACAAATTGTCAATTGTTTAATTGATTCCAAATACCAACATTGCAAATTACTTTCAAGCTCATCAAAAATTCTCGGCGTTGATGACATGACTGATTCTGCACTGCTCTGTTCTTCCTCCACTTTTTCCCTCTTTTTTTTTCTCGTTTCCCATATTATGAATGAATATATATTGAAAGTCCTACTCCTACCAACATTTCAATCAATCAATCAAATTAAAATGCTACTCCTACCAATAAAGCAAAATTTAATTTCAAAATTTGAAGATCTGCAATTTGGTATAAACGGTAGTCATACAATGGAAAAGGAAACGATGGAAAATGAATAGTTTGATTTGTTTGGCTCAAATTATGATAAATTTCTATATTGTTTAATGATTTCACGCCCGAAATTTTCAATTTCAATCCCCATTCTTTAATCATTACTAACAAATTGTCAAACGTTTAATTGATTCCAAATACCAACATTGCAAATGAACTTACAAGCTCATTAAAATTTCCCGGCGTTGATGACATGACTGATTCTGCACTGCTCTCTTCTTCCTCCACTCTTTTCCTCTTTTCTTTTTCTCAATTCCCATATTATGAATGAATATATATTGAAAGTCTTACTCCTACCAACACTTCAACCAATCAATCAAATTAATGTTACTCCTACTAATAAAGCAAAATTTAATTTCAAAATTTGAAGAGCTGCAATTTGGTATAAATGATAATCATACAATGGAAAAGAAAACAATGGCAAAAGAATAGTTTGATTTGTTTGGCATAAATTTTGATAAGTTTCTATATTGTATAATTAATTCAACCTCTGATTTCACGCCCCAAATCATCAATTCAATCCACATTCTTTAATCATTACCAACAAATTATCAATCGTTTAATTGATTCCAAATACCAATATTGCAAATGTACTTACAAGCTCATCAAAATTTCTCGGCGTTGATGACATGACTGGTAGTTTTCATAAAGTTTTTGATATTTTTCTTTGGTTTTTGTGTGATAAGAACACACTATATAAAAGCTCATAACCACAAGATCACGTTGATTGAATGTTACCTAACTTACAGGAGCCGGTAATCTTCGATCTTAGGGTTTTTGTTAAATACTCGGAAGGGATTAATTAATTTCTACATTTATGAAAATTGATTAAAATCAAATATGAAAATTGATTAATTATTAAGTAGTCTTATTCAAAGATTGCAGTATTCATATGCATACCAGTGTGTTTAATTTCTACTAATGCTAGTGTTTTAGAATACATGTTGCTTTTGAGGTATTTTGCTACGAGAATTCATATGAAATGACCAATGATGAAAGTTTTAAATCCAAAAAAATTGGTTCTAAAAGTGCTCATAAGTATCTCTTGTCATCATTTTCTGACAAAGATTTTATAGCTGCTCGACCAACAATTTCATCAAACATTGTATCTCACATTGAAAAGCATTTTGAGGATTTACTCTTGGTATGCTTTATGTTGAAGAAAGCTTTGTTTTTTCTTTGAGATTATCTAATTATATTTGAAGACATTGCTTCAAATTATCATTGCAAGAGGATAAGAAAAACGAAATCCTGAACACCATTTTAAAGTTCGAAGGTGGACTACTGTGGAAATAAATTACAAAGAAATACCTCTCTTGAGAGACCCCATTGAGGTTTCAATATAATCATTTTCATCTTTATATATAACCTGAATTACCAGATTGACCAGTAATATATATATAGTACCTTATTCCTTTGTAGTTCTTACCATTTTTTGGCCAAATTTCATTTTGCAGGAGGAACAAAATTTATATAACCCGATTGAAGTAATACCAAACAGATCAGGAGAGGAAGTATTACCAGAATATTTAATGAAGTTTCTTGATGAACAAACTTCATTGGATACATCTGTGTCTGACCATTTTTGCGATATCCTCAAAAAGAAATTCAATAAGAATAATGAGGATATTAGGTTTGTCGACCCAATTGTAAGTTTAACATCCCATGTTTCTTTTTCATATTATCGATACTTGCTTTACTACGACCATCCTATATCCTTTTTTGATTTTGGTTGGAAATCTTACAGAGTTGAAATCTCAATGTCGCTAAAACAAGTCTTAAATTTTCTTTTAAGCATGACATTTGTGACGATAGCACAAAACATGTAAGTCTTATTGCCCGTTGGATCGCTATTTAAGGATTTCAAACAAAAGTTGTCAAGTTTTGGCAGCTATTTTCAAATATTCAAGTTATATGGGCCATCTAAGTGGTCTTATTTGTTGATCCAGATTCACATATGTGTCCATGACAATAAACACTTCTTTTCAATTCATGTCGAAGTTAAAGGTCATGCGATCTACATCCTTAATTCGGTAGCTAATGACATAGCAAGTTCTCATAATGTGCATGTTTACATTTTGGTAGTTTCCTTTCCATGCTAAGTTCTTTTTTTTTTATAAGTAAAGGACAATTTTTTTTGGTAAGCAAGGACATGTTGAATAAGTGTTGTTGTTGTTTTTGATGTTGCAGTTACAACATTTGAAATCCCTGTCCAGTCATGAGATCTCATGGACAATCCATTTTGTATGTGGTAATCCAAAGCAAAATAATAATTCTGATTGTGAAATATACGCACTGAAGAGTTTGGATTATTGGGCGAGAAGGATCAGATTACCCTTCTCAGAGAGTGCAAAGTAAGTGTGGCGCATTCTTTTGTCAGAAATTACTGCCAATGATTTGAAGTTTGATGTTAAGGTATGAACTACAAAAAAGGTCACAAGTTCTATGATACGGATTCTAGAGTACTCAAACAAGAAATTAAAAGTACCTAAGTTTCATGAACAAGAAAAAAATCTAGGCATGTCATCTCCTCTCTAATTTTTTTATTAAGAAAACCCCATAAGATTTAATATCAAAGGATGATTCTCTAATATCAAAGGATGATTATATTTTTTCATAAGAAAACCCCATAGGATTGAATGTCATAGGATGATTACATTTTGGGACTAAAAATTGACAATTATACATGAAGTATATATATTCTGTTTGATTTCGTTGTTGCTACCATTGGAACTTCGGTTTTTCGTTTTCGCTCCTTCTTTTTTCTTTTTCCCCTCCTCTTCATCCTCCCCTTCCTTCTTTTTCCCCTCCATAGCAGCAGCAGCCTTTTTTTCCCTTCGATAGCAGCAGCAACAACCTTCTTTTTCCCCTCTTTTTCATCCTCCCATTCCTTCTTTGCAGGAGCACTATTCCCTGCATCTTCAATTTCCTCCACCATAGCAGCAACAACATTCTTTTTTTTCCCATCCTCTTCATCCTCCTCTTCATCATTTTCTGACAAAGATTTTGTGGCTGCTTCACTAACAATTTCATCAAACATTGTATCTCACATTGAAAAGCAATTTGAGGATTTACTCTTTGTATGCTTTATGTTGAAGAAAGCTTTATTCTTTCTTTGAGAGTATCTGATTATGTTTGAAGACGTTGCTTTAAATTATCATTGCAGGAGGATAAGAAAAAGGAAGTCCTCAACACCATTTTTAAAGTTCGAAGGTGGACTATTGTGGACATAAATTACAAAGAAATACATGTCTTGAGAGACCTCATTGAGGTTTCAATATTATCATTTTGATCTTTATATATGACCTGAATCAGCAGATTTACCAGTAATATATATAAATATAGTACCTTATTCCTTTTTAGTTCGTACCATTTTTTTGGCCAAATTTCGTTTTGCAGGAGGAACAAAATTTATATAACGTGATTCAAGTAATACCAAACACATCAGGAGAGGAAGTAATACCAGAATATTTAATGAAGTTTCTTGATGAATAAACTTGATTGGATACATTTGTGTGTGCGCATTTTTGCGATATCCTCAAAAAGAAATTCAATAAGGATAATGAGGATATTAGGTTTGTCGACCCAATTGAAATTTTAACATCCCATGTTTCTTTTTCATATTATAGATACTTCCTTCACTACGACCAGCCTATATCCTTTTTTTATTTTGGTTGGAAATCTAACAGAGTCGAAATCACAATGTCGCTAAAATAAGTCTTAATTTTTCTTTTAAGCATGACATTTGTGATGATAGCACAAAACAGGTAAGTCTTATTGCTCGTTGGATCGCTATTTAAGGATTTCAAACAAAAGCTATCAAGTTTTCGCAGCTATTTTCAAATATTCTAGTTATATGGGACATCTAAGTGGTCATATTTGTTGATCCAGATTCACATATGTGTCCATGACATAAACACTTCTTTTCAATTCATGTCGAAGTTGAAGGTCATGCGATCTACATTCTGGATTCGGTAGCTAAGGACATAACATGTTCTCATAATGTGCATGTTTACATTCTGGCAGTTTCCTTTCTATGCTAAGTTGTTTTTTTGTAAAGACGTTTTTTTTTTTGTAAGCAAGGACATGTTGAATAAGTCTTAATGTTGTTTTTGATGTTGCAGGTACAAGATTTGAAATCCCTGTCTAGTGATGAGATTTCATGGACAGTCCATTTTGTATGCGATAATCCAAAGCAAAATAATAATTATGATTGTGGAATATACGCACTGAAGAGTTTGGAGTATTGGGCGAGGAGGATCAGATTATCCTTCTCAGAGAGTGCAAAGCAAGCGAGACGTATTCTTTTGTCAGAAATTACTGCCAAAGATTTGAAGTTTCTTGTTAAGGTATGAAATACAAAAAAGGTCCCAAGTTTTATGATACGGATTCCAAGTACTCAAACTAGAAATTAAAAGTACCTTACTTTCATGAACTAGAAAAAATCTAGCCATGTCATCTCCTCTCTAATTTTTTTTATTAAGAAAACCCCATAAGATTTAATATCAAAGGATGATTCTTTAATATCAAAGGATGATTATAATTTTTATTAAGAAAACCTTATAGGATTGAAGGTCAAAGGATGATTACATTTTGGGGACTAAATATTGACAATTATAAATGAAGTGAAAATTCTCTTTGATTCCCTTGTTGCTACCATTGGAACTTCAATTTTGAGTTTCCGCTCCTTCTTCTTCTTCTTCTTTTTCTGCTCCTCTTCATCCTCCCCTTCTCTTTCCCCTCCATAGCAGCAGCCTTATTTTTCCCCTCCATAGCAGCAGCAACATCCTTCTTTTTCCCATCCTCTTCATCCTCCCTTTCCTTATTTCTAGGAGCACTATTCCCTGCATCTTCAATTTCCTCCTCCATAGCAGCAGCAACATCCTTTTTTTCCCATTCTCTTCATCATTTTCTAGCAAAGATTTTGTGGCTGCTCCACTAACAATTTCATCAAACATTGTATCTCACACTGAAAAGCATTCTAAGGGTTTACTCTTAGTATGTTTTATGTTGAAGAAAGTTTTATTCTTTCTTTGAGAGTATCTGATTATGTTTGAAGACGTTGCTTTAAATTATCATTGCAGGAGGATAAGAAAAAGGAAATCCTGAACACCATTTTTAAAGTTCGAAGGTGGACTATTGTGGACATAAATTACAAAGAAATATCTCTCTTGAGAGACCCTATTGAGGTTTCAATATTATCATTTTGATCTTTATATATAACCTGAATTACCAGATTGACCAGTAATATATATATATAAATATATATATATATATATAAATATATATATATATATATATATAT
>CANSTN010010460.1:0-13311 GCA_947644855.1 Beta macrorhiza | reverse complement strand
CTTGGGGTGTTTCCGGCAGTTAAGGATGTGGCGGTGGTGTATGCGGTGGTGTGTGCGGTGGGGCTGCACATTCAGGATGGTGCAGGTGGGGGTGAGGGTGGTAGTGTGGGCTGGTGGAGGGAGTGTTATTGAGGAGATTGGTTGGTCAAAGCAAATGGTCAAGGGTTTCCAAAACCCCCATTTCTAAGTGGAGGGGGGGTGAGGAATCAAGTTAGAGGGATTTGGGGTAATGGAGGGGAGAAAGGGAAAGACAAAACCACTCAACCAAACAACATTTAAGGGAATTGAATTAATCTACTCCCTTTCCCTTTCCTGTAACCCCCTTACCAAACGCCCCCTTAGAAGATATATTACCAATTACCAAAGCTGTCGATTATGTAGAGTTTCGCGCTCCACCATTGATAACGTAAATTTCTGAGCATTAACCAGCACAATGTACGCTTTCCGCCAAATTGAAGATGAATAATTGAATATATAATGTGGTATGCAGTTGAAATCACGTGCTTTTTCTCCCTCCCGTTTTGCCTCTGAGCCCTCCATCTTCATCCTCCTCCTCAGTCCTCTTAACCTACAATGCTGGGGTTCGATTCCCCTTTTCGCTCTTCCTTCTTTCTTTCCTTTCCTTTCTTTTTCCCTGCGCGTTAACTGTTGTGCTAGAGCTTGCCCTAATTTGCGAAGAAGACGAAGCTTCACAAGGGGTCGAGGTCCTTGCTCCATTGCCACTAAAATTGGCGAAGAAGACGAGGCTTCACAAGCTTGTCCTAATCTCGGCGCCTCCTACACTAAAATTCTGGTTTGTGCTCCTCATCTCTTTCCCTATTTCGTTTTTCCTTGTCCCATTTTTTTTCTCATATCGATTGAATTTACAAGTTAGGGTTCTGAATTTTGGGATTTTTTGATGCAACGAAATCACATATGAATTGTGACAAGTCAACCGAAATGAGAAAAAGAAAGAGCTTAACAAAAATCGATAAAAAGCCAAGTTTGAAAAATAATTCATTTTGATTTACAATAAGTTCCTAAATTTGAACTCAGGAAATCTCCTAAACTTGTGGAAGGAATCTGTGGTCGAACAATTGCCACTTCTTCGTCTTCTCCGATTCTCAACCAATCTCGTTTTGTTCAAAGTAATGCAATTAGTGGAAATGTGGAATCTCCAGATTTTCTTCGTCTTCGATTCTCAATCAATCTCTTTCTCTCTCTTCTAAAGAGTTCTCGCCTCAATTTGTTCTTTCTCGTAATTTCTCCACTGGTTGTCACTTCGATCCTTATGAGAGGTAATTTATTGATTTTGATACTTCATTTTATATTCTTGATTCAGCTTTTGTTGTAATTGGTTGCTCTTTAATTTCTGTAAATGTGACTTGGAATTTTGAAGTTGTGATTGTTTTTTCTGATAATTTTATATTCTTGATTCAGCTTTTGTTGCTGCTGTTGTTATTTGATTGCTCTTTAATTTGTGTAAATGATAATTTGGGTAGCTGATAAATTCAGAATGTTTCTTAACGAGATCCTTGATCCTCCTCTCTTCCAAATATTCCAACTGATCTTCCTTGAGGAAGAGAGTGGTGTTGAGGATGTCGATGAGGAGAACGACAAAGACAAGCAAAAGAAAAAGAAGATCAAGGAAGTCTCCCATGAGTGGCAGCTTATCAACAAGCAGAAGCCAATTTGGCTGCGCAAACCTGAGGAGATCACTAAGGAGGAATATGCTTCCTTCTACAAGAGCTTGACTAATGACTGGGAAGATCACCTTGCTGTCAAGCACTTCTCTGTTGAGGGGCAGCTTGAGTTCAAGGCTATTCTCTTTGTTCCAAAGAGGGCTCCTTTGATCTGTTCGACACCCGCAAGAAGCCCAACAACATTAAGCTGTATGTCAGGAGGGTGTTCATCATGGACAACTGTGAGGAGCTCATTCCAGAGTACCTCAGCTTCGTGAAGGGTGTTGTAGACTCTGATGATCTCCTCTCAACATCTCCCGGGAGATGTTGCAGCAAAACAAAATTCTGAAGGTGATCAGGAAGAATTTGGTGAAGAAGTGCATTGAGATGTTCAATGAAATTGCGGAGAACAAGAGATACATTTCCTCCACTACAAAAAAAACTTCTGCCACATAACATCTCTCAAAAATTTACAAAACCAACATTAACAATTCCACTAACATCCGCCTGATAATTCTAACAAATGTGACTTGAAATTATGAAGTTGTGATTGTGATGCTTTATGCTAGCAGTTTTTTTTGCAGAATATTGGAGTCATTGTGGTTCTTAATATTTGGTTTAAGGTACTAAATTCTTGAAGTATGTGTAATTTAGTTGCCAAATTTGTTCTCAAGTTGTCTCATTTTCAGTTATGATTTGGTTTGCGAGAGACCGTCTTACCTTACTATTCGAGCCAAAGTGAAAAACTGACCCTTTTGTGATGAATAGTGAAAATATGTTGATTAATTGTTGGGTTTTTTTGTGTGACTGTTTGATTGCTATTATTATTATTATTATTATTATTATTATTATTATTATTATTATTATTATTAGTATTATTATTATTATTATTATTATTATTATTATTATTTGGGGTGTGTTTTTGGTGGTTGTGGAGAAAATTAGGGCTAGATTGATGGTTGTAGTATGAACATCCCCTTGACTCTTCCTCTTCTAACGACGTCGTTCCTACTGCTGCTGCTGTTTATGCCTCTGCCAATGATGCCGTCGTTCCTACCTCGGATTAAGTTTATATTCAATCTTGGGAAGTTGGATATGATGTTGTCTGATGCTCACTTAACTTGTATGCACATGGGCATATTACTAAATAAGGATAAAGGATGTGAAGAAATTGACAAGGGGGTGATAGGGAGATAAGTGATCATTGGCAAGCAATTTCATGTGGCCAATTGCCAACTAGCTAAGTTTCTACAAGTGTGCTCTCTGTATCTGGAGTCTGCAAGACTGCAAGTATGTTCTGGTTGTATATATTTGTGTTGCTTTTTATAAAGCAAGTGCATGTTACTTGTAGAATTCTGTAATATAGTATGTCATTTGATATTGTACCTTGTTTTTCTCTGTTGCTTGAAAAAATGAGTTCATTTTGCCTTCTGCAGTGTTGGATGAAAGTCCGTGGAGGGAAACTTCAAATCCTGTGTATGTCCTGACTCAAAAGGAAAACCAACTATGCACAATGAAAACCCGAAGGAATCGCAGGTTTGCTATTGGATCTATGCTTATAAAATATCTGCCACAGTGCCATCTCAACCTCAAAAACTGGCTAGCTGTTTCCATGCTAACATTCAAAAATTTCTTGCTATAGTGAAGTTGAAAGGGAGCTTGGGATGTTGTTTTCAAGGGGGAGCAAATGGGGCTCTGAATTTGGCAATCAGACTAAGCAATCAAGAGGCAGCAAGCAGTTTCAAATGGTCATGGAGGACGTTAGGGAGGGAATACTTGTAAGCTAATGTTTTTATCATTGTATTTTTGTTATTGCTTTGTTCTATGTGCCATTTTTTGCGGGTTAAGAAGCGTGGGTAACCGCTTCTGAATCCTTTATAAGGATAAGATGTCATGTAGGTAGATTCTGGTATGTTTTGCAACTTGGTGACCTCGCAATGCACTTCGGCTTGTATGTTCGAGTGGAACAGTTGGTTACAGTACACGGAAGAAAGCCTTCCCTTTTTATGAATTCATTATGCATTAAACTTGTTTGAATACTGAAACTATTTAACTCTGATTTCTTATATTACCTCAATTACATGTGTCCGATCCTCGACACACAGGCATGACTATGAACACTTGGACACTTTATTTTGGACCTTGCATTTTTCTGTCTATATGGATTTTATCCTTCTCATATTAGCTGTTTTCTGTGTAAAACAGGTATTTGAAGACCAAAATGAAGCGGAGAGATTCTGTGACCTAATGCAAGGCGGGGGTAAAGGTTGTGAAGGTGTTACCGAGATAGAAGCATCATCTGTAAGAAACAGAACTTGTACTTTCCATGCTGCATAAAATCATTATTCAATTTTAGCTTTGACGCAAATAGCTATTGTTCAGGTTTTTGATCTTTGTCGAAATTCGAGAGCTTTGGCTGTTCTATTCCGCAGAGGCAGGACACCACCTCAACCACTGCCCTCGCTACATCTCACAACCACTACTCTGCCCTTACTTTGCCACGCGTACCTCCCAAACTCTCCAAACTACTTGCCTGCCCTTACTTTTTCTTCTGAACCCTTCATCCTCCTCCCTAACCTAACCTAGATAAATCCCCTTCATTTTCTCTCTCCTCTCCTCTTAATTCTCGATCATCGCCTCCTGCCGGCTTCAGAATTGCGCTCTAAAATCGCCAATTGCATTCACAAAACAATAACCCCAACTCAACGTCAGCTTGAAGGAGCTCACATTAATGGATATTCAACTGATTCTCCTTCTTCTTCAGAAGCCCTTTTGAACATTTGCTACGCTTTTGATTCCCTTGAATCTCAGCTTGCTTCTCTGCAGGTAATTCTACATTTTGCACCCTTAGTTTTCATTTTTTTTGTCTTTTGTCTTTTGGCCTTTCTAGGGTTTTATGATATATTTTCTGGGTGGTTGTTATTTTTGAATAAAGTCTTAATTTTGGTGTAAATTGATTGGTCAATTGAAGAATTGTTGCAGATTTTAATTTTTTTAGGGTGGATTAATGTTTGTAGTTACTTGAGATTGGTGCTTTTGATTACTCGGACAATGCTGCTCTTCCTCTCATGTCGTCGATGTCGATTCTCATTGTTTATTTCGAGTTTTAGGGTTACAGCTTGATGAAGTGAGATTAATTGTCAAGGAGGATCGAATTGACGTGGTTCTATTCTACTGACGCTTCTCCCCTTCAGTTGGTCTTCGTTGTGTTGTTACTGTTGCTGCTTCTATTCTCATCATGTTATCTGTAATTCTTCTGTATTCAAAGCGAACTCAATCGGTTAAGGTCCTAATTCAACACTCTGATCTTTTTTAAAATTGAATGATAAATCAGCTTGTGAACTTTGGTTTTGTTAAATTGACAACTTAGGTTACAACATTCCAAATCAGTTTTATTATGCAACTCAGATGAGATACAATTGCGGATTCATCCTAATTCCTATGCGTGGGTGACCTTGATGATGAAATTTTAGGTCTTCGATTTCAAGTTCACAAACTCAGAAATGTAAATCAAGTCAATTTTCATTCTTCCTGCTTTTATGTTTAATTGCTTCATGTCATATAAATATATAATATTATTACGTCCTTCAACCCTTTTTTTGTTGAAAGTTGTTGAAGATTCTTTTGTGAAGTTGAATTGTTGTGTTATGAATATCACTGTAACATGAAAGTTGGAAAATTGACGGGAAATTTGACATGAATTTTGTGCTGATTGCTTTTCCACTTTTGGGTGATTAGGATGGAATTAGAAAATATTATTAATATATTTTGGCAAGTTGTCTGAGTGTTGCTGAATACCAAATTGCAATAGTCATGAAACTTACAATACAACTTCTCTTGCAGGTCTTTGAACATATATGTAATGCCGGTAGATTCAAGGAGGATGAGGATGGATCCTTTTCTGGAGACATGTGGGGAGAAGTTGATACCAGGTGTATTTGCATGTACTGTGCTTGTTGCAGACTTCTTTTTCCTTTGATCGAAGAGAAACTTACTCAGGCTTATTTATTTTCCTAGGTTTTCATATATTGCAGCGTGTTGTCTGTCATTGTTACATCAATTGGACAAAATTGATGTGGAGAAGCCTGTGAACTACATTGTAAGATGCAAAAACCTAGATGGAGGTTTTGGATGCACACCTAGTGGCGAATCGCATGCAGGACACAGTATGTTGGTGCACTTTTATACACTGAAAATAGTAGGTTACATGACATTATTGATGTTGCTTACATAGATAAAGTTGGTCTTTTGTCGTTCATCATGTCTATTGTCCATGCCTTGAATTATTCTTATGGATACATGTATAGAGTTGCTGTCGGACCGTCAATGGTAAGTGCAATGTCAAAATTTTGGCCCAGGGAATACGTGCATCCCAATGGTTTTGTCGTGTCTTTTGTTTCTTCCATTCACCTCGATCTACTTATCCCATGAATCGATCACAGTGACCCATACTAAGTGATTGGTTGTTTTAATCACCAGACTTTTGAAACTCACCTATTTGTGAGCTTGCACAGTTGCACTTATACAAATTACACTTTCCTTTTTACCCCAAAAATACAAGAGTTTTTCTCTGGGTCTTTTGAGCACAGCCTCTCATAGTCTTTGGAATTTGGATAGTAAGTGTAAGGTTGCATACAAGAAGGAATTTTCATACCCTACCTAAGTATGATTAATGCTGGGTTGTTGAATGGTTCATGCTGCTGCTATCTGGTTTTGTATAATATTTATTCTGACTGAGTTGAGGATGGTTCATTATAAGTAGGCTGAAGTCAGGATTAGTATAGTTTTATCACTTTTTAATGACCTAAGACTTATTGGTATCTCGATCCTAGGGAGTTATGGAGTTTTAGTTGTACGTAATAGACACCTATGAAGCAAGCGTCATACTAGCAACTGCTTTGGGGGGAGGAGAAAAACACTCAGATAGGGGAGTTTTATGATTTACTTTTCATCATTAAAGATGTTTGGGTATCAAAGAAGGATGAAAGATATTGCTTTTTGTGATACTATCACTCCCATAGACGGACATTCTGTGAGCTTTGCGAGTTTCTGGTTTTAGTACTTTTTTCTTGCTCTCTTTTACATCACTGCAGTTTTTTGCTGTGTTGGTGCTCTTGCTATAATGGGTTCTCTGCATCATGTTGACAAGGACCTTCTTGGTTGGTGGCTGTTTGACCGCCAAGTCAAATCAGGAGGTCTAAATGGTCGACCGGAGAAGCCTCCAGATGTGAGATAGCTTTATCATTCTATTATTTCTAATTTTTCTTTTAATTTTTAGAAAAGTCACCCAATATCCTTACACATAAGATCACAGATATGGGATAGCTTTTATCATTCTTGTATTGATTTTAATTTTTCAGAAGAGAAAAAAAACTTATGTCCCTCCGACCTTAAGATCCTTTATACATGTGATATGATATTAAATTCATGTAGGAAAGTAACTTGGTGCACCTATGCTTCTGAATAATCTGTGCCATTGTCCTATGACATCTGGTTTGCTACTCATGGTGGGTTCTATCTAGCTTGGTTATGATTGACAGAGTTCACTAGATTGACAAATAAAAGCTTGTTCAATTCATCTTAAATTGTCAGGTCTTTATTAATTTAGATATTGCACCTTCTAAAAATATCTTTTTTTTTTGCGGTTTTTGTTTTTGTGTTACTTGTTCATGCTTTTTGTTCTCATTTCTGAGTATCGTGCAGGACTTGGAGAAAGGAGGAATCTCATATAGGCCAAATGATGCTGTTGATGTTTTTCACACTTACTTTGGAGTTGTAGGTAACATGCTGGTTTAGAGCCATAGTTCTCCCCCTTCCCCTCACAAACAAATTATAGGGCAGATGCAAATCATTAGTTTTATCCAGAACACCGTGTTCCCTGGTTTCATAATAAAGCTAAAAAATCATGAACATAACATGAGGCGGTGTTTCCGGGGACACTTAAGAATTTGCATAGCATGCCATTTCTTTTTTAATGTGAGAGAACTCCATAGAACTTAGTAATAGACTAGCATTGTGAGTTGTTTTAATTTAAGGAGTTTGTGAATTAAGAATTCAACTTTGATGGGAGTCAATCGCAGTTGATTGTGGGTCGGGGTTCAATTTGTATATTGCTAGAAGTTTGATGTGTCCTACCTTGAATATAGTGCTGAAGTGATTGATTAGTTTGTGGCATGCATGATAATTAGCTTCAAATCGGATTTGAGGTGGGATGGAACAGTTTTGGGATTGTAACTATATGCCTACTAATATGTTTTTTTTCCTTTCTTCTCATATTTTTTTTTTTACTTAGAGATGCAAGGTTTATCAACCTATGTTACACGTCAATGTACAAATGAGGAATAATAATGATGTTGATCATGATGATCATGACAATAATAATAATAATAATAATAATAACAATAATAATAATAATTGCTAGAAAGAGAAAGAAAAGGTGAAAAGGTTAATTCACTAATACATAAGAGAATAGTGAGATGGAGAGAGGAGGAGGAGGAATCAAGATGGGGTAATGGTAAAGGGGAGAAGGAAATAATATGAGAGTCAAGATGAGAGAAAGAGGAAGGAGGAAGGAGGAAGAGATAGTCATAACTTAGGCTACAAGAAAGAGATAAAGAACACTATTACATCATCTATTAAAACTTGCAAAAAACATATTGGTTGGAAAGGAGGGAGACAGTAGGCGAGAATTCCTAAATTTACAAAGCTATATACTTAAATAAGCGTGATACGTAGAGTGAAAGTGGGAGCAAGCAGTTAGTTGAGAGAGACTAAATAAGATCAAGACACGAGAGAGTGTAGGAAAGAGAATGCAGGAGTCAAGATGAGAATCTGAGATAAGAGGGAGGATGGGATGGAGAGCCTAAAGAGACTAATCTTAGAGTATAATTGAGAATGAGATAAAGAACGCTTCTAAGAGATTTTTAAAAATTAAAAAAATCATAAAAGACGAGAGAGAAGGAAAGAAAGATAATGGGAAAGAGAGGGGGAGAAAGTAGTAATTGACTCTATAAAATTTACAAAAACATAACAATCGGGAGAAAGGAGAAAACAAATAGAGAGGAGCACTTTCAAAAGATCTTATATATTTACGAAACAACAAAAGGAGTGAGAGATTGACAAATAGGACGAGGGATAGAGATATAGGGATGGGAGTAGGGACGTAGGTTTGATCTAGAGTTAGATTTATGACTTTGATCGTGTGATGTATGCATCAATGAACAGTCACATATATTTAATAATTTATCTTAGTACAAATGAAAGGTCCTTTTCCTTGTAGTTCCAAATGTCACTTTCCTCACTACCTTATCCTTTTGTTGGATGCTATTAAGACTATTTAGCGAATTGTTCTTTGAGAAAAAAAGTAGCTTTGTGAATCTGGTTTTGAATAGGCTCCATTATCCTCCACCTTGATCCTGTATTAACAATAGTTAATCGTCCACACCAAATTTTATCTCCTAGATAAACTAATGAATATGAAGTCTTAATTAAATCTTACTTTTCAACCCGTCATTTGGCTTCTAATGTATATCTTAATAATATTTAGATTGTTTAAAGTGAATCTCATGATTAGGAGGGGTTCAATACTAGGTAGCACGGATACGGGGACGGAAAACGGCAAAATCAAAATTTTCAAAAACGGGTACGGCTTGGATTCGACAAAAAAGAAATTTAACAAAAATAATATATGTAGTTATAGTTGTTTGTGTGTTTTTGTTTTTATGATTAGTATTGTTATTTGATGATAATAATAATAATAATAATAATAATAATAATAATAATAATAATAATAATAATAATAATAATAATAATAATAATAATAATTTAAAACGAAAAAGAAGAAGTACAAACTTATTAACTTAATAAAGAAAATGATAACATCTTTTCCTAGAAAAATGACAACAGTAAAGAAGGGAAGGGGATTTAAAAAACAAAACAGTACCTAACTGTAAAGGAGGGAAGGGGCCCAGTGAGTTACCAAGCCAACAGCAGTACAGTAGCAGTACTTAATTTCCACTTTTCGTTTTACTTTAAAAAACAAAGAAGGGTGGGGATTTAAAAAACTAAAAATGACAACTGTAAAGAAGAGGGCCCAGTGAGTTCTTCTTTTTACTGTCTTTTCGTCTTCTTCTTCCTCCATTTTCGACTTCTTCGTTTCTTTTTCTTTTTCCTCTCTTCTCTTCTTCTTCATCTAAATGATTCTGGGCTCAAATTTAAAGTTTTTTTTTTTAGTTTTTTCCTCTGAAATTTCATGAAAGTGACATGGGTACGTTTCTTCCACCCCATATCCGTAGCAGAGTCGTCCCCATGAGAAGCACTCGTACTCACCCTCCCGGGTATGGTTTGGGTACGGATCCGCCTCGTATCCGTATCATACCCGGATCGTACCCGTACTCGTGCTACGGGATACGGGATACTCTTTCTTGTGTGTAGATTGTAATCTTTTATAGTGGTTAAGAGTTACTCCTACTTAGGTTGTCGCGTGGATTAAAGCGCACTATAGTTAGCTAAGATAATATTCTGTTAGGAACTTTTAGAAAAATATTGAAGGTTATTGACTTGTATATCAAAAAGTAATAGTAATGTTTAGATAATTTGTACTATATAAGATTTCCATTTCAATATTAAAAAAGTAGTAATGATTAGATTATTTGTATTGTAGAAGATTTTTCTATTAAAAAAATGGGGAGAAAAAGAGGTCGGGTTGGAGTCGGATGTTAGGATTTTAAGTCGGATCCCTCGTATTTTTGGAATCGAATGTCAGAGTCGGAGTCGATATTAAAATCCGACTTCTTGTAGGGAAGGAGTCAGATTATGCATAATCCGGTCCAAGTCCGATCCGTTGTCATCTCTACTTACCGTAATAACTTCATGCGGGTTAGGATCGTGTATTGTAAGAGCTTGATATTGCTTGACATTATAGTGCATGTTTTTTCAAAAAAAAAATAAAAAGAGGGTTAACAGTGAGAGCTGTGAATTTCGGGCTCCTTCAGGAGATGGGTCGTAGGCATCCACCCCTCTGGCCTTGACAATATAAAAAAAGATAGATAGAGAAAGTAACATAATAGAAGTTGTGTTTTCACCGACATAATAAAATTTATGTTTTCACCGACATAATAAAATTTATGTTTTCACCGACATAATAAAATTTATGTTTTCACCGACAACAATATATTACGACTTTAAGATGGGTACAAGTTACCATAGAATAATACACTAGAAAGTAATAGTGAGAACCAAGATTGGCCTAGTTAATTGGTGGTCCGCTCTCCATCTCTATGACAGGGGTTTGATTCTTGCTCCCTACAATGTAGGCTCCCCAAATTGGCAAACTCATCTCCCACTCCCCCCACCAATCGACTTGCAAAAATCTTCATCTTAGCTTACAAAAATATAGCTCAATAGTGTATAAAGTATGATCATTACATATACCTCTGATTACATAATAATCTTCTCCTTATGTTCATCCCCGTCTCACTTCATTGCACCATCAACTTTTTTGTTTGTTTAATCTACTATTTATTATATTGTGGAAGGAAATATCAATAATGAAAGCGACACTCAAAATTGTTCTTTTAATGCTATAAAGGTTGCTAAGAGATAACTTTGGAGTCAACCTAATAATCAATCACCCCTAATGTAACACCCCGTCCTTCTACTACTAAGATACTAACAATATCTAATCAAGAAATACTAAAAAGACGTTAGCGGAAATAACGTCAGGACGGTTATGCTACTCTAAAACAATAATTAAAGATAATCCTCAAATCAAAGTTTCATAACTCCAAAAAGAAAAGTAAAAATTCGAGAAATACATTATAGTTCTAAATAAAAAAAATATCCCAAATCATATCATAACATAAATCCAAAAACTACCGAGACATGCAAGTCTCCCGTTAAAACTTAAATAAAAGCTAAATGTCCTTGAAAGCTATCCAAAAGTAAGTCTCCCTATGGTCTACATAGAATTCATCCACCAAAAACAAAACCAGGAGCTTCTTCTCACTACTAACCCTAACTCTGCTAGCCCAAGCGGTCACAAGTCTAGCATTCATTTCCATCTGCAAGATTATATTAAATATTTCCACAGTCAGTGGGGAGTAACTAGCAGTTCTCCCAGAACAATAGCAATCAAAGCACCATTCAGAGGTAGATTATTAAGAAAGGAATAACATGCAATCATTACATCAATAGCATGTACATAGAAATCATAAAGCTCATAGATAAATCAAGAGATCATTAACAATAAGTAAACATGATATAGTGAGTGACATAATTCTAATATAAATAAATAATAATAATAAATCAAAATACAACAAGTTATTGAGTCAGAAACCAAACGCCAGTGATTCGCAAATCACTTCCTAAGGTTTGTCAGATCGCAATCTCCAGGTCAGTCTATGGGCTTACGTTCCCCACTGCCTGTGTCTAAGAATGGCCAAACTCCCGATGCAGGGTAGAACACGCATAACTCCCTGACCTCTCGGACGACAATAATTAACCCAGGTGTACCCCTAGTTCGCAAACCAGTTGGTTGGCATGTTCTTAACCGGGGACTACATCTATCCCACCGGATATTCTTATCTCAAAATACAATCATGCACACAATCTAAGTATCATTTATAAAAAATATTCATCAAAAAGGGGATGTCACCCGACCTTATACCCACAGTTCATCAAACAGTTCTTCATAATTCCTCAAAATAAATCACTTATAAAATATTCAACCAACAAATCTCACAATAACACTTGAACATTCCCAAACATCATCAATGACAATATACTGGTTTTTACAGCAACCACAACTCAATCAAAAATACATCACCAATTAACTCTAAATCATATTCATTAAAAGAGTAATAACAATTAATCATTTTCTTACATAAATCAAACTAAAACATGTGGTTACCCAATGATACATACTGTATACTACTGAAAATCAGCAACCCAGAATATATTAAAATATGAATTATTTCTGATTTACATGCCCTCAAATAATTTAAAAGTGTATCCTCAATTTCACAACAAAAAAACCATAATAATTATTAAACTAATAATTTCGAGCAGTAAAATCACACAAAAATTATCATACGACCCTAATGGCTCTACTGACATGGTACAATTTTTATTTGTAATTTTCGGACTCTAAAAGTATTTTTAACAGTTAATATACAGATCCCTCAAATAAGCCATAATAATAATTAAAAATATAAACAGACGCCCAAAAATTACCAAAAATTTACATAACATGTAAAAACTCACGGAAATACGTAATATTCAAATAAATTAATTTTTCTTCCTATACAAATAATTTTCATGAATTATATACTGACAGAACAGAAATTACAAAAAACAGATATATCAATTAAATAAAACAGTAAACAGTAGGTAAAAATTATTCTAAGGCATGGAATACATTATACGTATGTAACATGATCTAAGAAAAATGATTTCATCAATTTTAACAGTCGTTCAATAATTATTATGAAATTTAGCCAAAAACGTACAAAATACTAATTAAATCAAATAAATATTAAAAATCATGCAAAAATTATTTTTCTCTACACAGTATTCACATAGCATGTGTCACGTATGTTCATGTCAAATTTCGTCAAAAATCTCATTCAAAAAGTATTTTAGATAATTCCTA
>CANSTN010010459.1:0-13319 GCA_947644855.1 Beta macrorhiza | reverse complement strand
TGTAGTAATTAGTTAATGTTATTAAACATAGCCCTTGCATCCTTAAAAATAAATAAATTCGCATGTTCATTAAAAGTAATTATGTATGCATGATATCATTTGAAGAGCAGTGTTGACTACTACAGTACTACCCTTATATTTACAGTAATACTATAAACAAAATATGATCATAAGTCTGTATTAAATATGGGCCTAGGCCGCATCCACGTCTAATATATTAAAAAACGTTCCTAAGACTGTATATGTGCCACGTGTCATCATCCCTCATTCAGTAACATTATATCCACGTCTTTCTCATATAGTAAAAAAAAAGCATTGTTAACGTGAACATTCGAACCCACAACCTCAAATATGAAAGAAAGAGATACAACCATCATACCACCATACTATTATTGCTTATTTAATCAAAATTAATGATGATATATGAAAAAAAAACTTTTGAAATCCATATAATGAATGACATGACTTTTTTAAATGAGTATGAGATGTATTTAACTACTACTAAATTGTAGCACAGAAAAACCCCGGGGCATCGCCCGAGCCTAAACACTAGTTATATATTATATTGAGCAACTTGATTTGTGCATATTTATTCAGAAAGATGGCTATTTACTCTATCTTTGAATAACAAAAGAGATAGTGCGAATACATGTGCCAAGAAAAGTATGTAATTCGAAACATTCGAGAATGACAAGTTGTAACATTTAGTTTGAAATTATCTAATACTTGAGTAATGGATCATCTTCTATATAAATAACTAGCCTTATATGCACGTAATACTTGCGTTAATTTCAAAACTTGTTATTATATACTTCATCCGTATTATAGTTATGATTACTCTTATAATATGAAAGATTAACAGTTAGATGAATTTAGATATATTAATTCGCTAATGTAAAAAACTTAAAGGTTGTGAGTGATTTTTGTTGTAACTAACACGCAAGGAGATAGTGCACAGAGAAATACTTAGAACGATCCTACTTGAATATGGAAAACCAAGAAAAGATGAGAAGGTTGTGACGTGGAGAGATCCACTGTCCATAAAGGTGATTTCGCCGCAGCACGGGTGCAAAACTTCCTCCCGACAACCACCCTCCAGGATTAACACAATGTTGCCCGTTTGTGTGCACTCACAAGCAGACGGATGGAGTGACTGAACTTAGCCCGAAATTTAGGAGAATATTTTGTGTGGAGAGAATGACTGATTATTGTGTCTTTCTCTAACTAGAGAATAAGAGTTTAAATAGGCTAAAGAAGCAAAGGAAAAACGGCAATGAAATATTATGGGAGAAGAATAAGGAATAACAGCTACGACAAAAAGGCAATAATTGATTTGCCATTACAAACTGATTGCGAGAATCTCGCAAAAGAAATCTCGAAAAAACTAGTCCCAAAAAATAAAGCAGATCATAAAATAGGCCACATACCCACGGCCCACGCCGCGCTCTGGATGCATCCACAATTACATTTCTAGAAAGGCCTTTAGCAAATGGATCCGCTAAGTTCTTTTCGGACTTTACATAATTCAGTGATATCACTTCACTGTTTATCAAGTCTTTAACAACCTTGTGTCCGAGACGAATGTGCCTTTTCTTTCCATTGTAGACACTGTTCTTTGCCACTGCAATAGGTGCCTGAGAGTCACAATGCAGTGCAAACGAAGAAGCAAGTTTCCCCCCACAACGGAACATCATTCAGCAAAAGCCATTCTGCCTCATTTCCTGCCAACTCAAGTGCAACAAATTTAGATTCCATAGTTGACATAGCAGTACAAGATTGTTTACAAGATTTCCCTGAAATAGCACCACCACCCAAGGTAAAAACAAAACCACTAGTAGAGTTAATCTCATAATTTCCAGATACCCAATTTAGCATCACAATAACCTTCTAAAACAGCAGGAGAAGAAGAATAGTGAATGCCCCAATCCATGGTTCCTTTAAGGTATCTAAGCAAACGACGCAAGGCACCCCAATGATCCTTGCTAGGATTATGAGTGTATCTACTAAGTCTACTAATAGCATATGCAACATCAGGTCTAGTGCAATTCATCGAATACATAATGCTACCAATTACTTTAGCATACTCAGATTGGCTCACAGGGTCTCCCTTATTTTTCACCAAGTGGATACTAGAGTCATAAGGAGTCCTGACTGGATCAACATCAAAGGAATTGAACTTCCTAAGTACCTTTTCAACATAATGGGCCTGACTTAAACTGAAACCATGAGGAGATATAGAAATTTTAACTCCCAAAATAAGGTCAGCCTCACCCCTATCTTTCATTTCAAACTTGTACTTAAGAATTCTTTCACTTCATTCACAAGATCTAAGCTAGTCCCAAGAATCAACATGTCATCAACATATAAATAGATGATCACACAACGTCGAGAGTCATTTTTAGAATAGACACAAGTATCGCTCTCATTTACAAGAAACCCAAAACTAGTTATGGTATTATCAAACTTTTGGTACCATTGTTTAGAAGTTTGCTTTAAACCATAAAGGGATTTTACTAGCTTACACACCCTGTGTTCTTGACCCGAAACTACACATCCTTCAGGTTGATCCATATAGATTTCTTCCTCAAGGTCACCATTTAGGAAAGCAATCTTAACATATATCCATTTGATGCACTATAAGGCAATGTAAAGCAGCTAAGGCAATCAGAGTCCAGATGGTAGCAATCTTAGTGACTGGGGGGGAATAGGTGTCAAAATAGTCAATTCCCTCGATTTGAGTGAAACCCCTCACAACTAATCTTGCCTTATACTTGTCAATTGAACCATCAGGCTTTAACTTCTTTTTAAAGATCCATTTACTCGAGATAGACTTACAACCCTTAGAAAGGTCTACTAATTCCCAAGTGTTGTTACACATAATGGACTCTAGCTCAATATCTATGGCCTCTTTTCAAAAAATAGCATCAACGGATTTCATAGCCTCGCCATTGGTCTTAGGGTCTTCTTCTAAGATAAATACAGACACTAGACTCTCATTTAGGACACAACTTTTAGTAAGGAAAGAGGTGATAAAATAAGAACCAAAACTGTTCTCTTTTCTAGGACTTTTACTCCTCAAGGTTCTTCTTCTACTACAGGTAAAGTCACTTGAGGACTAGGCATAGACAAAGCATGATAGATAGAAGAGAAACTTGAAGCAGTAGAAGAACATTTCAAAGCAAAAAACATGTTCAAAGAATTCAGTATCTCTTAATTCAACAATAGAACCACAAGCATAAGAAGCTCTAACATCCTTAATTAGAAAGTGATAAGAAACACTATGAAATGCATAACCAATGAAAATGGAATCACAAGTTTTTGGTCCTATCTTATCCATTTTAAAGGAAGGTATGACAACCTTAGCAAGACACCCCCACACTTTCAGGTTTTTGAGGTTAGGGATATGACCTTTCCACATCTCATATGGGGTTTTGTCTAGCTTCTTATGAGGTACACAATTCAAGACGTGACAAGCAGACAAAATAACCTCCCCCCACATGTTATCAGGAAGTCCAGAACTATTCAACATAGCATTCATCATGTTCTTAAGGGTTCCATTCTTCCTTTCAGCTATATCGTTTTGTTCGGGGGTATAAGGGGTAGTCATCTCATGGATAATCCCATTTTTTTCACAGAAAGTCTTAAGGGAAGTGGGGGTCATACTCTCCTCCCTTATCACTTCTAAGTCTCTGAATTTTCCTGTCCAGTTAGTTTTCAACCTCGCTTTGTACTTTAAAAACATTTCCTCTACCTCATCCTTAGATTTCAGAAGGTATACTAAACGAGAAAAGTCATCTACAAAGGTTATGTAATACTTCTTCCCTCCTCGATTTTCATGGTTCTTAAAGTCTCCTAAATCAGAGTGAATGAGTTCAAGAAGTTCAGATTGCCTATCAATTGATTTAAAAGGCTTCCTAGCAAATTTAGCTTCTACACAAATTTCACATTTAGGCCAATAAGAAATGGAGAAGCTAGGTATCAAATTCAAATGTTTCAGCTATTTTATGGAGGCTGCGTTCACATGACCTAATCTAGAATGCCATAAAAATCAATAGACTCAGCAATATTAGAAGAAGAAGTAGAAGCATATTTATTCATGAGTTCGACAGTAGCATCAATAGTAAAAAGCCCCCCATTATAGTATCCCTTCCCCACAAAATCCCCATTACGAGTGATAACAAGTCAATCAGAATGAAAAGACAACCTTAAACCAGCCCTACTTCACAAACAAGTACTCCAGGAATATGACTAACAATTCCCCACAAGAATCAAAGTTACACTAGTAGAATAATTGCTTATTGTTGCGGTCATTAAGTGGCCTATTGCGGCGGTTTTGGCCGCGCAGCAATTCAGGGCGCAACAATAGGTAATTAACCTATTACTGCTTATTGCTGCGGTTTCTTACCAAAACCGCCGCAATAGTTTTTTTTATATATTAAAAAAAACAGGTATATTGCTGCGGTTTCTTCCCAAAACCGCGACAATAGGTATTTTTTTATATTAAAAAAAACAGGTCTATTGCTGCGGTTTCTTCCCAAAACCGCAGCAATAGGTGCACGTTTTTTTTAAAAAAAATTGAAATTTAAAAGTTCATACTATTTTCAGTGTTATAATGCAACTAAAACCAAAAGCAACTAAAACGAACTAGTACGACACTCATGCATTGAGTAAAAAATCAAAAATAATGAAAAAAAAATAGAATATTTGAAAGATGAAATAAAAAAATTAAATAACCTAATGAGGAAATGAAACTACAACTAAAGAACAAATTGAAACAAATTACATACAAAAATGAAAAAAAAAAACTATAACATTCACGAATGAGGAGCCACACCACGAACGAAATAGACGAACCACTCGCGGTTTACCCGCCGGAAACTCGCCGGAAAATCGCGAGAAAATCGTCACACAAGTTGAAGGATCTTGATAAACTAAACATAGATCTGAAAATCAGAAAACAAAATTCAGATCTAAAAATCTGAAAACAAAAATTCAGATCTGAAAATGAAAACTCGTAAAAAATAAGAAAAAAATTCGAACCTGTGGAAAACTCGTCTTCAGAGTGAATGTGAGAGAAGGAGTGAGTGGGAGAGCGAAGAACTCGACGGCGGCGCGCTTAGGCATAACATCGGCGGCGAGAGAGGCGACTGAGAGGGATGGAGAATTAGGCTAGGGCGACGGCAAGGGGTGACCATTCTCACGACGACGGTGATGGAGAGACGACGGTGACTGTGAGTTGTGATTTGAAGAGAGACGACGGTGAGGTAGGAGACGACGGTGAGGTCACGAGAGGCCGAGTGAGGTGAGAGCACGAGGTCGGCGAGAATGAGAGAGAAAAGAGGAGAGTGAACCGATGAATGAGAGAGAAGGAGAGGAGAGATAGAGGAGGAAGGAGGAGTGAGTAAGGGTGAGCGTGATATTGTGAAGTGTAAACGGCGCCCTTAGTAAGAAAAAAACCTAATGATCCTATTGCTGCGGTTTGTTTTAGAAACCGCAGCAATAGATTAAAATATTAATATAAAAAAATATTTTAATCTATTGCTGCGGTTTTGTTTGAGAACCGCAGCAATAGATCTGGTCAAACCCATCAACGAATTTTGAAAAAATTCCCGTTGACAGCTATTGCTGCGGTTTCCAGCCGGAACCACAACAATAGGTCTATATTATATTTTTCCTTTTCTTTTTACGTGGTTTATTGCTGCGTATGGGTAAAACCGCAGCAATTCCACCGCAGCAATAAGCAAAAATTCTACTAGTGTTAGAAGACAGAAATGAGTTTTTAACAAGACTAATACCCCGCTCCAATTGGTTCGGATCGAGGAAAGAATAAAGAACGAGTCTAAGCCCAAAACCATTTTCTAACTCTTTTTATTAATCCATTTGTGTTAACCTTTTTATAAATAGTTTTTAAAAGCCCACTTTCTAAAACGTTGTAAAATAACTTTTTAATAGCCCATCTTCGTAAACCTTTTAAAAATAGTTTTTATGAAAACCTAATTTTTAAAACCCCTTTTCTAAGCCCAATTTAATTAATAGAATTAATTAATTTTATTGATTAGTTTTATTAATAAAAAATATCTCTTATAAAAATAATCTTTCTCCAAAGTGTTTTTAAATATCTCTTACTAACTATTTTCTAAAATCTTTGGAAGACCTACTAACTTTCAAAAACCTATTGCAACTCAACTACCTAAACCTACACTATATATTACCCCTATCCTCCATCTTTCTGAGGGTTAACAAAATTAATAACCTTTATTTTATTTCTTTATTTATTTTTATTATTTTATTGAAGTTACTAACCTTCTATTCGTGATGTAGATTGTTAATATATTCATGCGACGGTAAGTATTGTATATTATACTAACTCCTTGCAATATTTATTTTCTTATTTTTATTTCTTTTCATGAACATATTATTTTTTAAACCTGATTGCAATATTTATCACCTTGTATTTATTGCTAATCAAGACCTAAATAAATGTTCTAACTAATTCAGATAATTTGGACAACCTGCTAGGAATCCATTAATATTGATTGTCTAATAGCATACCACTAAAAATAGAGTCTTTTAGATGTTTCCTGAACCAACCTAGACTAAATATTTTTAGGGTGTATAAAATATTATATGGTTATTCTTTTGCATAAAACTATGATATGAATCGATATTTAGTAAAGGCCAATAATGGGCGAACGTGGTTCACTATGTCCATATTCGTACCCTCACCCCCGAACTCAATCTTTGGTTCATTTAGACCATCTATGGAGTCAGGACGGGGAAATCTACATTGAATAAGTCCCTAAGATGTCCCTACAGTTTTCAATATCCAATTAGGTTTATAAGTTTTCCTCTAAAAATTTGTTGGCAACTTGAAAACGAATTTTAATAAAACCTTAACAATGGGATAGTTAAATACGCGCTCACACCGCGGCAGGCGAAAGTAAAATCCACACCTACAATTTGGCGACTCCACTGGGGAGGATTTTAAACAAATTAATTTTTTTTAAATGAGTGGGTGAAACTTGAAAAATACGATTCATTCTTTTTTTATGCCATAGAATAATATACTGTTTTGCATATGCATGGCTATTGTTCAGCCACCATAAGGACAATCTACCTTGCCTCATTAGCACATGTTCTATGTATGAGGTCACCCCGGGGGGGTTTGCGCTTTGTCCTTCCAAAAAGCTTCTTGAGCGATAGTGTTGGATCTTAGTCATAAGCAAACCTACCCAACCGTGGCATTGTTCTCTTGAGCCTGACTTGAGAACTGGAGTGCGTCTTACACGTGGCCACCTCTTTAAGCAGGGGTACGAAGCGTGGGATCAATCTCTTAGTCATGGACCCTTTTCAGACTTAACCTAAACCTGACCATAATTGAAACGTAGAACTGGACTTTAGGTTGAGAACTTTGCATATCGTTATACTACTTGTGCATATTTGTGTGTGCGTGCCATTAATTGTTTCGTATTATCAATTTTCGAGTCAAAACTATTGAACGAAGTCACGCGAAGAATAGAGAGTTCTAGTTGATGCCTTGTACTGTGCGCCACGCTTATGATCTGTGCTCCGCGCAGCTAGGTTGCGTCCCATGCAAGAAGACTGCGTGATGCGCACTTATGGCGTCTTGCGCAGCCAATCGTATGTCGCGCGCGTCATTTCTCGCGTCAAGCGCAACCCTCCTCGCGTCGAGCGCGCCGTCTTGCGCCCAACGCAATATCCTTTCCTGCTTCTTGCGATAGATTTTGCGTACTCGGTTTCAGCATTACTTGTTAAGCTTAGTGTCCAACTTTGTCCACATCTTCTAATTTTTAATAAACCATTTTAAATATATTTCATATCCTTTTTTAAAAATCCATATCCATTTTTTTCTATCTTCTATTTTGTTTTTCAAAATCAATCTCGTACTTTTCTTTTGAAAAATTATCCATCTTTTTCCAAAATTTCATCTCATTCCTTATCACATATCTTTTTTTCGAAAATTATTCTCCTATCTTTTTCAAAATTTCATCTCATCTCTTATCCCATATCCTTTTCAAAAAATCATCATCTATCATATCTTTTCATGTATATTATCCATGTTTTCATGCATCTAGGATCCCTTTTAGTGTCCATCTTATTGTAAAAGTCTCATCCGCATAGGAATTCTAACTGTACTAGATGTCCGTCTGACCCAAATGTCTAGGTTCATCCTGTTTCACGCCATTTAGAGTTTTTAACCCTGTCTAACTCTATCCATGTTAGGAGTCTTAACCCAGTCTAGGTTCACCCATCTATGAAGTCTATGGTCGTTAGAGTTCTTACCATCTTAGGAGTCTAAATTCTTTAGAGTTCCGTCCTTTTAAGGAATCTAGAATCCATAGAAATCCATGCATAGTAGGAGTCCAAATCCATTAGAATTCTGTCCATTTTAGGAGTCAAGGTCCACTAGAGTCTCATGCATACTAGGAGTCCAACATCCTAAAAAATTCATCAAGTCTAGGATTCTAAAGGTCGTAGAATTTCATATCCATTAGGACTGCATTCATACTAGAATCCCTTTGCATTGCATAGTCTATCATTCATACACTTCATGCATAACTGGAGTTCATAGGAGTCTCAATGCATTCATACTCTCTGATTCTCTCTTTTGGGATATGTAGGCGGCCTTTACAGGTTCAAACGCATAGATTGAGTCATGCATACATACATTAGGTCTAAGTGCATCCAAAAAGTCATGCATACCTGCATTAGGTCTAGGTGCATAAAAAAAATCTACACCAAACAAGAAAATGGAGAGTGTTGTTCATAGGGTAACTAATATAAATTCCTATTTCGAGTCTATTAATAACACCAAACTGAAGGGGAAACTTGCTGAAAATTTCTCTACAGTTGACATCCCTAAATTCAGACCAACTGATAATCCAAAGTATCATTTAAGGAACTTTCGTGCAACCATGATCATCAAATCGGTTGACCCTGAACTTTACCCAGTGGTATTTCCGATGTCGTTGGACCCAATTTGTCAGAATTGGTTCTATTCCCTAGACCCCAAGCAAGCTGAAACTTGGGAAGGCATCACTATTGTTTTCATGAAACAATATGAGTCGAACGCACAAATGTAAACCTCCCGTAGAGAACTCGAGGTTCTTAACAGGGTGAAAATGAAGGTTTTACTACTTATGTGAACAGATGGAGAGAGAAATCAACTCATATGGTATCAAGGCCTGTAGAAAAAGACTTGGTACGAAAATTCGTTTCTAACCTCCTCCCTAAATACAAAAACCACCTCAAATACTTAGGTCTTGATAGCTTCACAAGAGTTTATGATGTGTGTATCCAGATTCACAATGACTTGCTGAAAAATGCCGAAGATAATGACCTCAATGCCATAGAAGCAGACACATCTCTGAGTTCAATCGCTCATTAAGACATTTGAACTCGCTTAGGTCCAATCAAAAAAAAAATACACCTCTTCTCTTTTCATTAAGAAAGAGACCTCATGAAGATCGAAGCAACGAAGCTGTCTCGTCACGTGACGTAGGAGTCTAAACTTAGGATTTCATCTTTAGTTTCATCTCTCTTATTTTACCCAGTCTAACATAGGATTTTCCCTCTTATTGCATGTACTCATAATTTTTAATTAATAAATGAGTATTTCTTTTCTAACCTTGCACTAATGAGCATCGACGAAAATCACGATTGTCGCCTTAAAAGAAATGAATTTCTAATTCTCATGACTATTCTAATAAAGGCAATGAACAACTGGCATATATAAAAGAGGCATTCCTCCCCTTCCCCCCAACTATTCCTCCACTTCAACCATTCCTAAATACATAACACCCCTCTCCCTTTAACCTACCTCATGGGAAGTACATTTGACATCAATTCAATGTAAAGGGCAAGCAAAAAAAAAAAAGAACAAAAAGCAACATCAGAAAAATCAAAGCAAAAAATGATAAAAAATGCAAAATATAAAAAAAATAGAAGAAGTGTTGCAAATAAGCCCATCGATAGCTTAGTCAAAAGTACTTCCTTGCCAAACCTTCAACCTTTGATTCTAAACCTCCAACTTCAAATCTCTGTAATAAACCTTCTCATGAACAATCCATGACCATGCATATCGCATTCCAATAAGCCACAAAAGACAAACCAAAGCCCGCTAGGTCGATAACCCATATGCACGACTTAGGCAAAAGTCAGGGCATCTTCTCATTCATCAGCCTGAACTATGAATGGTCTGATTCTGCTAAAGATATGTAGGAAACCTCACCCTGAGGTCCGAACACTTTAAACCAAACCAAACCAACATCATTATCCACCCTTGCCAAAGACCTCTTCCAAATTAATGCTTAATTCATTGCAAATGGCTCCAAAGCAAAATGTTTGGCCGCCGATTAAAAATGTTAAGAGCTACGACTGGCCTGATTCCATCATGGATACGTAGGCAACCTCTTTTGAGGCCCGGCCATTTTAATTCAAAACATAAGGCTCGCCTAGGCCCATGAGAAAAGTGCGATCGCCCAAAAAGTCATGAATTTTCAATGCTCATCCCCTACTCTTAGAACTAGACTGGGATTTGAACCTGCATCATTAGCCTACCTTATTGCGTGAGTCAATTCATTATGGCTCCGCCCTCTTCTTATTCTTATCCATTGTCATTTTCTCAGCTACATTATCGCTTCTAAGCCAACCTTAACATAACCTTTCAACACTCAGCGTTATGACCGCGCTTCATCTATTGAGTGTTCCTTTCTTCGGACTTTCTTGTCTTTTTCACCTTAGGAACCCTATATGGAATCGTTGGTTGAAACTTCCACTAAGCGTGATGAGATATCTTCAAAATCAAGCAATCAAGCTGAGTACTTCATTAACTCCATCTTACTGGGGGCTTCATCACTAGTCCACCAAGAAAATCATAGGCTCCAAGTCCAAGCCCATTGTGACAAGGACTTCATTACGAGTCCATATGTGAAATCATGGGTTTTGAACCCGCATGGATACAAGATCGAACTACTTTATGGGCTCACTTAGGCCCTTGACGTACATACAAAACTCGAAGCATATACAACTCAAGCGCTACAAAAGCTCGTTTTGTAACGTATTTCAAATCCAACATCATCCATTAACTGAATGAATCATCCTTGGGGGCTTCCCATGTCTCCGCTTTCATAGGCTCCATGTGTACCTTGATCATGACTTCATTACAAGTCCATATAAAAGATTGTGGGCTCCGGACCCATACTAGATCATAACTGTTTTATGGGCTCACTTAGGCCCGTAACAAACTAAAATCAAAGACTCTTTCTACAACACGTTTTGAATCAAGCATAACCTACGTGGATCATCCTTTGGGGCTTCCCATTTCTCCTCTTTCAAAAAAATAACTTTTCTAAACGAAAATTTGAGTTTCTAATGGAACGATCAAAGCATCATATCATTTCATCTGCATTAGTGTCATATCTCTGCATTTGCATTACATATCTGCATTATCCAAATAATGTGTCAAGCATTGCATCCTTCGTCCTTAGTCATAGGATCCTAGCATCAATCATCGAGTCACACACACACACACACACATACACACGTATGCACACACGATATCACCTTTAAGTTTAGAGTATTAGAGGTCACTCTTTATAGGTCAAGTCTTTTCCAATTCATACACTAGCACCCACATCACGGGACACATGCATGTCCCCTAATTGTTTGTCTGTATATCTGTGTACTCTTTGTATTTACAGGTACCCAACATTGAACTCTATACGGGTTGCATTCCACCAAGGTCTGCGGACAATTACGATTTAACAGCGGAAGACAAGCGCTATATACATGGTGCGTTTAGCGCACCGACAATGCTGTGCCACACGCAGCAAACTGCGTCCATCGCAATATGCTGCGCCAAGCACAGACTTCTGCGTCCTGCGCATAAGCCTCTACAATGTGCTTTGGGGCTTCGTAGCCAAGAGACAACCGTTAGGTCTGCGGACCATTACAAAGCAAAACGGCGGGGAAATCCAGCACTTGGTCTGCAAACGAGTATAAATCAAGACGGCGGGAAATCCAGCGCTGGGTCTGCGGACCAGTAGAATTCAAGACGAGGCGGCAAATCCAGCGCTGGGTCTGCGGACCAGCACAAATTAAGACGGCGGGCAAATCTAGCGCTGGGTCTGCGGACCAGTACAAATCAAGACGACGGGCTAATCCAGCGCTGGGTCTGCTGACCAGTACAAACCAAGACAGCGGCCAAATCTAGCGTTTGGTATGCGGACCATCATCAATACCCTAGTGCGGGACCATAATAGCTCTACCCCGACATGAGCCGGACCAGAATAGCTCTACCCCAATATGAGCCAGACCAGAATAGTTCATGATTCTTTTTTCCACATATACCCTAGAGCGGGACCATAATAGCTCTACCCCGACATGAGCCGGACCAGAATAGCTCTACCCCGACATGAGCCGACCAGAATAGCTCTACCCCGACATGAGCCGGACTAGAATAACTCATGATTCCTTTTTCCACATATCATTTCATTTTTGCAAATTTATGATTATTTTGCAAATTTGTTTCACATATGTCTATTCCTAAAACTTTTGCTTGTTTTGCAGGTACTGGCGTAAAAGACTGATTTTTGATTGCAGAGCATCTAGAATCATTCTCTGTCCCGACACGTATACTTTGACTTTCAGTTTTACAAACCTCAGTCAAAGTGGGGGCTTCTGTAGACACATAATCGTGTCTCCCCATTTAGTACCCTATGATAACTTATACCCCGCTCCAATTGGTCCGGATCGAGGAAAGAATAAAGAACGAGTCTAAAATAAAATGTTTTAAGCCCAAAACCATTTTCTAACTCTTTTTATTAATCCATTTCCGTTAACCTTTTTTATAAATAGTTTTTAAAAGCCCACTTTCTAAAACGTTATAAAATAACTTTTTAATAGCCCATCTTCGAAAACCTTTTAAGAATAGTTTTTATGAAAGCCCAATTTTTAAAACCCCTTTTCTAAATCCAATTTAATTAATAGAATTAATTAATTTTATTGATTTGTTTTATTAATAAAAAATTTCTTTTATAAAAATAATCTTTCTCCAAAGTGTTTTTAAATATCTCTTACTAACTATTTTCTAAAATCTTTTGGAGACGTACTAACTTTCGAAAACCTATTGCAACTCAACTACCTAAACCTATACTATATATTACCCCTATCCTCCATCTCATAAGAAAACCCACGGCAGAACTAGGGATGGCAGTGGATCCCGGAATTTATAATTAGTATATACTTATGGTTCTCCCTCTTATTTTATAATTGATATTATTATCTAATTTTTTTTT
>CANSTN010010458.1:0-13319 GCA_947644855.1 Beta macrorhiza | reverse complement strand
AGTATCATGTTAGGTAAGTTTGTTTATTACTATGTAGTACTCAGCTTTGCTGATTACGTGCTTTGTTTGTATGTGTTGATCATGGCTTTGCCTTATTGATCCTGTGATGACCCAATTTTGGTGAGCAGACTCTCTAGAGCATTGACATTTACAGGTTCGCAGATGTAGCATCATTGGGAATCTGGGAATGGAGAGCTTGGGTAATTTAAGTTGTCATGTTGTCACATTATTAGGAACGTATTTTAATAAGTTCGTTTGAGTAGACATTTAAAGTTAATTGTTTTTGAAGTACTTAGTTATTTATTTATTTATGACAATAAAGTATGAAGTTCAATGAATTGTTTTCCGCTGCAAAATTCTGAATAAGCCGATACGTTATCACACGGGCGATAATACTTGGGTAATTCTCTAAGTTTTATATTATAAAATGTTTCTGAAAAGAGAGAATTATCGGGGTGTTACATTTGTTATTAGGTTTCTCGGCCCTTAGTTTAATCTAGGTTTCGATTCACGCTGAATATTAAACTCGTCCCTGTTTCCCTGTGGATACGACCCCTACTTCCATTATACTTCCTTAGTGTAAAAGAGAGTAGGAGAAATTTTATCTTTGGCTGGGTGCGGTGCACAAACGACACATCCGCGCTCCACCACCCCTCAAGAAGGTTACCCCCACTCCCGCCAAGAGGAAGGCTGAAGGGGAAGATGACCAAGCGTCAAAGCGACCTCCCTCCAAGGTTTTTCGCAAGGAGAAATCTGAGAAGGAGGTCCAAGTGACCGAGAAGGACCCCAAGGCTAGACTCTCGGGGCGTGTAGCTGAGGTGGGGGCCTCCTCTTTACGGCCCAAGATTTACAAGCAGCTGACCCTGTCGGCCATGATACCTGAGTTGGAGCATTTTGCTCGTCCACGGAAGACCGGCTTCATCGAACAAACTGAAGTGGAGGTTCCGGATATTCTCCGGAAGAGGTGGGCTCGGTCCCCTGTACATGACGGTGAGTTGTTTCAGCCCAAGCTCAACGTTCTCGATGACGAGTCTCTGCTGTTGGACCGTCCTCTCGAGGGCGGTAATCTGGGGTACCGGCTCCTGAAGGGCCTTCAGCTGAAGTACGATATGCCAGTGGAAGGTCCGGGCTGCTGCTGCCGTTCATGCTCACAACCTGGCCGTGATAAGATATTGAGATATAACTTCTTAACGGTTTTATATCATAGTTATCCTTGTCTAACTTCTTCTGTTCCTCTTGTGCAGACGGCGCATTCCGGTAAAGAACTCTGTGATCTTTACCGGTACTTTCAGGGTGCCTACTTTGGTGAGGTTGAAGCTCACCAGGCCACTCAGGATTAGCTCACCGCGAAGAATGTGGAGTTGGTGAACGTTACCAACGAGAGAAACAAGCTGAAGACTGACCTGGACAAGTCCAAGAACGACCTCCAGACTGCTAAAGTGGAGGCCACCAGCTGTAAGCTCCTTGTGAAGAACAAAGATATTGAACTTCAGAAGGTGAAGGAGGAGCTGACAGCTGCGAAGGACAGGGAAGCCATCGCGGTAGCTGAATGCCGGCGATCCATGGACTTTGTTAGCCGCTTAGCCAATCAATATAACGGGGGTTGGGCCGCCGCCATGCGGTGTACCCGGCACACCTTTCCCGAGTTGGACTGGAGCAAGGTTGAAGAGGCTCATGGTCGCCGGGAATTCGAGACCTCGGTGGAGGGCGAAGAACTAGACCTTGGGGTGACGGAGGCCGACATAGCCAATGCCGACCCCGCGTTGAGTTCGAGGAGGAAAAGCCGGAAGCTGCTGGCATCTTGGAAGCTAAGGTTAATGATCCGGCCGACAACGTTGTCATTCTTGATGAGAGTCCTGCCGGCTCAAAACTCGATGCGGCTGCTGATGACGGCAAGGCTCCATCTTCTGAAGCTGCCCAGGGCGCTTAGCTTAGGTCTCCTTTTCCCCAACTTCTTTCCCGGTCTGGCCGTCTGTGGCCGACCTGAATTTTGGATAATTTTTGCTCCTAGGTTAGACTAGGATGTAAATTTGATTTTCACATTAATGAAAGTTATTTTATCAACTCTTGTGTCGGTTACGCAATGATTTTGCTGTTTATCTCGTCGTTCATTTTCTTTTCGGGATATTATCTCAGATAACCCTGACTTATAGGCCTTTTTCCAATATAACCCCGACTTTGACACGCCTGTCTCCGATAACCCTGAACTTGATTTTTGTCATTAAACCTAACAGAATGTCAGACGACGTTAACATGGTTTCAAAACAAAAATAATTAGGGCTTTTAAAAAAAAACTCATCTATTTCTCTCTCATGTTCTTGAATTCTCAACTTCTCAAGCACTCATCAATGGTGTCCACCACTTTCTCTCTCCTCTTCATTTCCTCTCTCCTTTGCACAACCACCTAACCAACTCTCTTCCTCCCTTGCTCCCATCACACCAGAACCGACGCCCTCCTTCCTTCTCCTTCCTAACTTCTCCTTCCTGACTTCATCCCCTCATCTGCTCTCCTCATCACACAATCCTTACTTCTCCTTCATGACGCCCTCTGATCTGCTCTCCTCATCTCACCCACAAAGCAGCGACAACAACAACGAGCATTCATCCCCTCTCTTCGATCCCATTCATCCCATCTCTTCGATCCCATTCATCTCCTCTCTTCGAAAAATTCCTCAACATCTCTTCGATCCCTTTTCTTCGAAAAATCGAAACACCGTAGTCCTCATCCTCTCTCTTCGAAGCGGCGAACTTACCACCACCACCAACCACCACGAACCGTTGATTTTGCCGCCTCCATCATCGAGCATCTCAAATAACCACTCAACCACCTCTAGCGACAACAATGGCGACATTATTTCTCCATCTTCGTGAAGCTCCATTGACGCCAACATCTCCCTCGTCGCTTGTAACCCAGATCTATGGTTCCTGATTGTTTTTTTTGTAATTTTTTGATTTTAGTGTTCTTCGTAATTTGATTTTAGTTCCTGATTTTAGTCTTCTTCGTTCCATTGACGCCAACATTTTTTGATCTATGGTGGACCGTTGATTTAATTTCTTGTAATTATTTATATTGTACTTTTTAATTTCTTGTGGGCTGTGGGCAGTAGGCTGTGGTGCGACGGAGGTGGGGGAGGTAGGTCAGTGGCTAAGGGGAGTGCGCCACCATTGATGAATGCTGTGGTTGCTTGTGGTACTTTTTAATTTCTCGAAACCATTGATGAATGCTTGAGAAGAGATGAAGAACAAGAGAGAGAAAGAGATGAGTTTGTTTTTTTTTTTTTAAAAAAAGGCAGTAAGTTGGTTTGTTTGAAAATAGTTAACGGCGTTTATAATTCCGTCAGGTTTAATGACAAAATACAAGTTTAGGGTCATTTGAGAAAAAAAAAATTTGTCAGGGTTATTTGGGAAAAAGGCCTATATGTCAGGGTTATCTGAGATAATATCCCTTTCTTTTACCATATCGGCAGATCCGCATCGGTTCGTAGACCGGCAAATAGTCTTATTTTACTATTTTATTCCGGCAGATCCACAAGGGTCATTGACCGATTACGAAATAAGATATTCTCCTGCTGGCAGATCCACGAGGGTCGTTGACCGGCAGTTCATTCCTTGCTCCACGCGTGCTTGGTTTACCCCGGCGGCAGATCCACTAAGGTCGTTGACCGCCAGGAACCTTGACGGCAGATTCACGTAGGTCATTGACCGTTAAGGAATTTGCTTCTTTCCCCCCCCCCCCTTGACAGCAGATCCATGTAGGTCATTGACTACCAAGGGGTTTTAACTATGGATTATTTCGGTATTCCTTAACGGCAGATCCACGTAGGTCATTGACCGTCAAGGAACTTTGAATAGTTTGCACACGTAATATCTTCATAGAAATTCGTCTTATTAAAAATGGCTAATCACTCATTCAAGTTAATTAATGCTGAAATTGGCAACAATTCCGTTTTGTTCTTGCTATGCAACTAGACTAGGAAACATGATTATACGAAATACTTCTTGAGCACGCTGGCATTCCAGCTGTTCTTGAGTAGCTTGCCTGACATATCTTCCAGCCGGTAAGATCCTGGGACTATTTCCTCTTTCACGAGGTAGGGGCCCTCCCAGTTGGCCGTCAGCTTGCCCTCGGCATGAGCCTTTCCAGTGGCCCCTGTGCGTCAGAGCACTAGGTCACCCTTTTTAATCGGCCGGCTTCTTACTCTTTTGTTGTAGGCCTTGCTTATCCGATCCTTATACGCTGCCGACTTGAGTTCTGCCGCGAGCCTGACTTCTGGCAAGAGGTTGAGGTCCTCCCGGTGCAGTTTGTCGTTCAGTTCCGGGTCGTAGTTCAGGATCCGCCAGTTTGGCAGTCCGACTTCGACCGGTAACACTGCCTCGGCCCCGAACGCCAACCTGAACGGGGTCTCCCCTGTTGCTTCCTTTTCGGTGGTCCTGTTGGACCATAGTACCGCTGGAATCATGTCGGCCCAGGCACCCTTCAAATCATCTAGCTTCTTCTTGAGGGTGTTGAGAATTTGTTTATTGGCGGCTTCGGCTTGACCATTACTCTGGGGATGACACACGGATGAGTATGCAAACTTGATGTCGTACGGGTTTAAGAAGTTCTTTATCGGCCCGCAGTCAAACTGGACGCCATGGTCCATGACTATTCCCATAGGAATTCCGAACCTTGTGATGAGGTTTTGCCAGATGAACTTCCTAACCTGATTAGCCGTTATCTTTGCAGTTGGTTCGGCCTCAATCCACTTTGTGAATTAGTCAATTCCGACTATCACTCTATCGGGAACTTTCTTCCCCCAGATGCTGGCGCGAACGGTCCTATGATATCCATCCCCCACTGAGCAAAAGGGATTGGATTCAGGATCGGCTGCAAATCGTTTGCCGGCTGATGTATGACCGGTGCAAACCTCTGGCATTTGTCGCATTTCTTCACGTACGCCTGCGCATCCATCAACATTGTCGGCCAGTAGAAGCCGGCCCTTAGGGCCTTCAGTGTAAGTGTCTTTCCACCGATATGGTTTCCACATACCCCTTCGTGGATTTCTTCAATTATTTTCGTGGCCTCGTGGGCTGTTACGCACCTCAGGAGTGGGAGTAAAAGACCTTTCTTGTACAGTTGGCCTTGGAAAACACAGAACCAGAGAGTCTCTCTTTTCAGCTTTTTTGCCGCCATCTTATCGGTGGGCAAACTTTCAGTCATCTTGTACGCCAATATGTCATCGTACCATTCCTTCTTCTGAGTGACTCCGTTAACCTCCACCTTGGCGGTCTCCGTTAACCTCCACCTTGGCGGTCTCCGTTAACTTCTTCTCCGGCAGTATTTCTACCATGACACTGCGTTTGAGATTTGTGGTGCTGGAACTTGCTAGCTTTGACAGAGCATCAGCTGCCATATTCTCAGTTCGAGGAACTAGTACCACTTCGAAGCTCTGCAATGCGGCCGTTATCTGCTTTACCTTTTGTAAGTACTTTTGCATTACCGGCTCCCTGGCTTCGTAGGTGCCCTCGATCTGGCTTGATATGAGCTGGGAATCCGTGGTCATTCGTATTTTCTTTGCTCCGGACGCTATGCACAAACTGATTCCCGCTATGGCAGCTTCGTACTCCGCTTCATTGTTGGACGCTATAAACCCAAAGCGGATGGCATACTCGAAAATGTCCCCTTCTGGAGACGTCATGACCACCCCGGCGCCTGACCCTGTTTGGGCCGCTGAGCCGTCCACAGATATCTGCCAGGTGCCGGCTGGTCCCTCAATTTCAGCGCCTGTGGTCTCAACAATGAAGTCGGCCAAAGCTTGTGCCTTGATAGCTGTTCGCGGTCGATACTCGATATCAAACTCGGACAATTCTATTGCCCATTTCAGCAACCTGCCGGTTGTATCTAGCTTATGGAGCGCCTTTTCTAACGGCTGATTGGTGAGCACTTGGATGGTGTGGGAATCAAAGTATGGTCGCAGTTTTCTAGCCGCTATCAGCACGGCGTATGCCATCTTCTCCAGTAATTCGTACTTTTGTTCTGCTCCAGCCAAGACATGGCTCACAAAGTAGATAGGATGTTGCTGCTTATCCTTTTCCACCAGCAGTACTGCTACTAGCGTTTTAGCCGACACCGAGACGTATAACTGCAGCTTATCCCCCATCTCGGGTCGGGTAATAGTCGGTAGTTGCTTGAAATGTTCTTTAACGGCCTCAAAGGCCTGTCTCTGTTCCTCCCCCCATTCGAACTTCTTGTTCCTTCTTAGAACTTTGAAGAACGGTAGGGCTTTCTCAGCCGACTTGGAGACAAATCTCGTCAATGCCGCCATCTTGCCTGTCAGATTCTGGATGTCTCGGATACTCTTGGGTTCCGGCAACTCACTTATCGCCCTGATCTTGTCGGGGTTGGCATCTATTCCCCTTTCACTGACCATAAAGCCGAGGAATTTACCAGATATTACCCCAAAGATGCATTTCTTGGGGTTAAGTTTCATTTGGTACTTTTGCAGAGTTGCGAATGTTTCCTCGAGGTCCGTGATGTGGGCTTCCTCCGTCAAGCTTTTGACGATGCTGTCGTCGACATAGACTTCGACATTCCGGCCTTTCTGATGCGCGAATATCTTGTCCACTAGCTTTTGGGAGGTAGCTCCTGCATTCTTCAGGCCGAATGGCATGGCCTTGTATGCATATACTCCAGCGTCCTTTATGAATGCTGCCTTATTCCTGTCCGTCTCCAGGAGGCTGATCTGATGATACCCAGAGAAGGCATCCATGAAGCTTAGCAGCGCGTGGCCGCTAGTAGAGTCAACCAGATGGTTGATCCCGGGCAATGGGTAGCAGTCTTTTGGGCAGGCTTTGTTGAGGTCAGTAAAATCCACACACATTCGCCAGGACCCATTGGCTTTTTTAACCATCACCACATTTGCCAGCCACTCCGGATAGTCGCAAGGCTCAATGAAGTCGGCCGCTAGCAGCTTATCGACCTCCTCCTTGATGGCCGCGTTCTTCTCGGCTGAGAAGTTGCGCTTCTTCTGCTTCACCGGCCTTACGTCTTCGCTGACATTTAGCCGGTGTACCATGCATGCGGGATCGATTCCCGGCATCTCGTCAGCTGAGAACGCGAAGACATCCGCGTTGCTTCTCAGCAGACTGATTAGATTAACTTTGACTTTATCGGCCAGCTCAGACCCAATCTTAACTGTCCTTTCCGGCCTATCTTGCTCGAGAGTGATTTCCTCAGTCTCTCCTTCCCGGCGAGGTCTCGGTAGGTCTACCGGCCTTCCCTCGAAATTCTCCATTGACAAATATTTATTTGCTTTATTCTCAGCACGGCATCTCTTCCTCTCCGACGGCGGGGACTCGGCTGGCCGCTTGTGGTCGGAATTTTAAGAGCCGTCAGGTAGCATGCTCTAGCCGACTCTTGATTCCCCTTCAACCTCTCCGGCCTGCCGAGGTTCGATGTGTAAATCATCGTTAGATGGTAGGTGGATACCACGGCCTGGGCGTCGTGGATCAATGGCCGCCCTACGATGGCGTTGTATGCGGCCGACACGTCCACTACCAAGAATTCCACCAGCAAGTCTCTGGACTGGGATCCCTCTCCCAGTTTGACCGGTAGCTTTATGGTCCCTTCGGGGACGACATAAGCCCCTGTGAAACCAATCACCGGGTATGAGACTGGCTTCAGACATGACCTCCCCAGGCCCATCTTTTCAAACGTGGGCATAAAGAGAATGTTGGCGGAGCTGCTGCCATCCACCAGGATGCGGTGGACCATCGCCGTAGAAATCTGGAGGGATACTACCAAAGGGTCGTCATGTGGATAGATGATCCCTTTAGCGTCCTCTGCTGTGAATGACACGGATGGCATGGTCGATGGCTTCGGCTATTTACCCGTATTATTGAAGTTCACTTGGTGCCTTACCTCATTCAGGCTGGCTTTAGCACCGTGAATGCTTCCGCCATAAGCAGGTCCACCTGAGATGACATGTATCTCAGTGATCCTTTCCTTAGCGGGCTTTCTATTGTCGTCACCTCCTCTGGGTGACCTTTCTCTTGGCGACCGCTCCCTAGGCGATCTGGCTCGGTCAGCTCGGGCCTGATACTGCTTGAAATAGCCCCTTCGTATCAAGTCCTTTATCCCGTCCTTCAGATCTTTACAATCGTCAGTGACGTGACCATGGTCTCTGTGGAAATCGCACCACTTCGACTTGTCACGTCCTTCAGATCTTTACAATCGTCAGTGAAGTACATCTTTCGGGGACGCTGCCACTTGTTGTCTTTTTTGTGTAGCTCGTAGATCTCGGCCCTCGACATTGTCAGGGAAGTGTAGTCATGGTATCGGTCGGCCGTCCTTCTTGGCCCTTTTTGACCGAATTGCTCTCCTCTCCTCGTCTTCCCGAGCTATCGGACCTTTTGTCCTTGCGGTATTTGTCTTTCTCTTTCTCCTTCTCTTTCTCTTTTTCCTTGCCGTCCCCCTCAGACCGTTTTGAGGTCGCTGCCCTATCAAACTCCTCTCCTCTGATGAACTCGTTGGCTTTCTTGAGGACGTCAGTAAGATTGGTCAGCTTTTTGCGACCCAGGTAGCTTCTAAAGGCAGTGCCTTCCTTCAGACCGGTCATCAGTGCCAGAACTGCAACCTCTTGCTGCAGGCTGGGTATGGTAACAGCCTCGGAATTAAAACGACCGATATAATCTCGCAGGCCCTCATTCTCACCTTGCTTGATAGACATCAGCTCGCCGATCATCCTCTCCCACCGTTTGTTGCTAACGAAGTGCGTAACAAACATGGAGGTGAGCTGCCGGAAAGCAGATATTGTTGCCGGTGGAATGCTCTTGAACCAAGTCTGTGCCAGGCCCGCCAGAGTTGAGGGGAACACTTTACACCAAATAGAGTCAGTGTCGGTGTATAGCAGCATATGTCCCTCATATGCTGAGATGTGATCCTCAGGATATGTTTTACCGTCATACTTGCATGTCGGCATCTTAATCTTCTCCATCGGCTCCTGGAGTATGGCGGTTGAGAAAGGAGAATTTCGAAGGGATACCGGTGCTCTTCGCCTAGCGAACTCAGCATCTCTCCTCGAGGGCTGAGATGAGTGCTGGACTTCAGTGTCCTGCTGCTCATCCTCGTACCCATCCCTCACAGGCTCGGTGGGAGTCTTCGAATGTTCAGCATGCTCCGGATCATGCCGGTTTGGTTCACCCTATCGGCCACTCGCGAGAGAACGCATCTTCCTGATAGGACTATGCAGCCGTACTGGGGGACGCTTGCCGGCGCGACCTGCTGGCAGCGTTTGGCTTGCCATGGCTTGAAAGACCTCGGCGGCACTTCTAAGCCGCTCAGGGCTGAACATGTGTTGTAGCGCCTCGAACACATTGGGAGGAGGGGCCTCAGTGGTCCCCTTCTCCATCTCAGCAGTGGGCTTGGAGGATCCCACCACCGACTGTGGGGTCTTGAACCCGGGAGGTGCATCCCCCACAACAACATTGTTCTCATCAGTTTCTGGAACCCCGAAAGTCTGCTTAGGATCCATGAGGCGAGTAAGTTGGCTAGCTCGATCATGACTAAAGACCAAAGTATAGTCAGCCCCTCCTTCTAGCGCCAATTGTTCCGGTATGGAATAAATGCTTGGGAGTGAACCGGTATCTCCCTAATATAACAAGCCGGTTTGATGTCCTGCAAGACAGAACACGTAAACTAACCTCGGGGGTTGATCCGAGGAACGCCCCTCCGATGCCTATGTCAGTAAAGGGTAAAACCGATATATCTCAAGTGGAGTATATTAGTATATGTGAACGTACCTTATGACTCAGATCATGGAGGTATTTATAGGAGGCGGCAGTGTCCTTGGCAAGGTAGGACTCTGCTCTTATTGGTTGGATACAATTCTATCCTCTTCTGATACTTATCTTTAAGCCCATAGGCGCATTGAGTAAGTACTGGATCAATCCAAGCCCATTTGGCAATGACCCAGGTGATGGATACTGGTAAGGCCTACCGAGGTATACTGGCATGTACAATATGCCGGAATCTGGCTTAGCACCTACCCAGTATAATGGGATTCCTTTGACTGGGTTGACCTTGACGATCAATGACGGTCTAACTTAGACCGGTAGGGAACTTGTACAGCCCCCATACAGACGCAGTCACACAGAAATTAATCGGATTGGAAACGAAATAAAAGATTTGATACAGAAGAGAGAACCCAGCTAGATGGTGGTAGATGATAGAGCAAATCTTGTAAAGAGGGTGCAAATAAAGTTCAAGCAACAGATGGAGGATCACATTGTTGAGGATAATTCTATGAAGCAGTTTCATGTTCAAATCATACCAAGTCCTAGTGACTATCAAGAGATTCAAGACACTCCTCTACATTGGCAATGAAACATTGAGATCAGATGTAGAGTGTACAACTTTACATGCTTCTAAACAGCTAACCATTGAGATCTGTCATCGCCTCATCGAACATCACAGCAACGAAGCTCCCAAATCCCGTCTACTAGTTAAGGGTGAATGTAGAGTTCAACAGCCCATAAATGGTAGACACGCACTACCACTCACTAGTGGAGGTACTACAAATGACTTAAGTCGCTACCTGACACTAATCACTATGTTACCTTGCCAATATAGGTAAAACCGAATCAAGATAATTGAGTAGCTGTCCAACCTGATAAATGAAAGCACCCTTAACAAGATGAATCAATCTGCTATACATATTCATAGCAGTTCTTTCAGAAGAAAGCAAAGCCACCTGTGGAATCCAATAAACACACATCTACGTGCAAGCCTACTTCATGTCTAGGAAAACGAAGAACGTCAGGTTTTGCAGGCTTGGAGATGCTTCAATCAAAAGAATCCACCCAAGAACATAAACTTTCCACGTTCCTTTAACAATTAGTTGCAGATGCTGGAGGTTTGTCAACACTGCAAAGTGCTTGCTCCCCACAGGCCACAACCAACAGCATGAAAAAAAATTCACAAGTGTATATATGAAAGTTCATAATGAAATGCGTCATGTCCAGGCCCAGCAAATTAAACAAACAGAGTTTGCCACTAGCCTTAGGACTCGGGTTTATTCATATTCACAAACTTAGATAACACCCAACTGTGAAAAGTATTCTGAAAGTAAGTCGAGAACTGGTGAATTTAGGGTCCTTGTGGGACAAGAAAATGACTGTGTTGCAAGCAACGAGGCACCTCAAATATGTAGCAGGTCTATGTTAAACTTCCAAAGTAACTGACAAAAGCTTTAGTGCAGAAATACCAATGGACTTCATATTGCGACAGCGAATAACTTTTAAATGCTTTAATGATAGGGAGTTACCAGAAGCTCTTATTGGGTTTACAGATTCTGAGTGATCAATGAACAAGTTCTCAAGAAGCTTGCAGGAATGCAAAAAACACTCAAGAACTTGTGCAGTCATGTTGACATTCGTAAGGTAGAACAATACGAACATACAAGACAGCTCAAGAGGTCTGCAACACTCGAGCAACAAAGTATAGCAGGTAAGTGACTCGTAGTCGTAGAAGGTTCTGCCTCGAAAGTTCAGGGTAAGCCTTTTGACTTGTTTTTCTAGTGCGAAACCCATGCACTTACTAGAATGAGATTGACAATGCAACTAATGTCTAAATCAAATGTGACCTCAAATGAATCAGCAGTCGCAACTTCATGCTCTTCCACCACAATATGTACCCTCCTTACAAAAGCATATCTTTCTTGTTGAACTAGCTCCTTGTTATGTCTAATTGTTTCCATCGCCTTCATATCCTCAAACTTCAACCAGGGAAAATTTCTCCATAAACACTTATTCCACTGGCCGGAAATAAGACCAGTTACAGCAGCTTCCTTCATCGTTCAGGAAGACATTCTAGTCAACAGTATTTCATATGGCACCTGACTCAGCAGATCATTCATCAGTTTACCTTTACATTTACGGTTTACCTTAACCACCACCTTCAGCTGCCATATGTACAGGCCCGACCCTTAGCAAGTCCAAAATGGGACTCAGAATAGGGCCTCCCTTCTAGAGGGGCCTCAAGTTTTAAAAAAAAATTAAAGAAGGAAGCCCAAAGTGGCAAGGCCCAACAAAAGTACTGATGTACAGTACGCTGCACGCATAAGTCATAACCTGCAACTCAGCAAGATATCTTCTCTCTCCTCACTCTCTCTCTTTCTCTCTCCTCGATTTTCTCCAGACTCCATTATTAACCACTGGGTCTTCGTTCTTCATATCTTCTTTCTCTCTCGTTACTCGAAATCCAGCCCCAAAAATCACTTCTTCCCTCTCTGTTATAATTTTTATGTTCTTCGTGTTTGTTTTATAAAAATCTAAATGTCCTAAAACATCAAACTTGGGAAGTAATTACAAACAATTACAACACAAGAATCACAAAGGACTAACCTTGGAAGAAGTAGAGACGTCGAGAAAGTGAAGAAGACGATTTGGTGTTTATGTGTATGAGGGTGTGTGTTTCAATTTGATGTTAAACAAAGAGATAGCGCATTCAAAAGAAAAAAAAAAGCAAAGCTCAGCCCCAAAACAGGTATTTAGCACATTGAGGAAGAAGTATAATTGAGAAATCTCGTGAATTTTTTTACATTGAGGAAGAAGTATAGTTAGTATTGATGAGAATTTTTGTGATTGCTGTGTTGACAGACGAAGTGTTTGTTTGCAAAAAAAAAAAAAAGATGAGCATTTAGCCTTTTTAAAGAGGAAGGTTATTTTTGCCTTTAAGTTAATCGAACAATTTGAATCAGTTTTACAAGGTTAAATTTGCCTTTTATTTTCATATTAATTTTTGTAGATACCGATCTATTCAAGGATATTGTGGAAAAACAAAAGTCTCTGATTTGTAATCACAAGAGGGGCCTATTTTTGACATTGGCACAGGGCCTCCACATCGTTAAGACCGGGGCTGTATGTATACAATGGCCAGATACGACAACAGCAGCAGAACATCTCCAAATATACTACAAGAAGTGCTGCGAAATTCACAACAATCAGCATCAAATTAAAATGACAAGATTACATTTGAAACATATCATTGAATATTGTAAATTACAATGCATACAAGCACAGAAAAAGACAGTATTATTAGACAAATAATTGTAAAACAGAGGCCACTACATGACCCATTTGTCGTGAGTCAAGACTAACTTAATTTAATTAGAGAGTAAAATTCTTAAAGCGATTACAACGTAATAGAACGGATAAATACAGATAGTAAACAGAATAGGAACCGAAGACATATTGCTTTAACAACCAAGGGAACTTAAGTAAGGTATCCAATTTGCAGTAGCTGATCTACATGCCATATCTTGTGCACAATATAATTTTTT